>JAYESA010000010.1:48303114-48485614 GCA_036927795.1 Iris macrosiphon
AGAAATAAACCGGGTTTAATTGGAACTGAACCAAACCGACTCAAACTGAACCGAACCAGACCAACCCAGCTTAACGGGTCGGGTCGGGTCGGATCCGAGTCAAACCCGACCCGTACCCGAAACCCAAACTGAACCCTAATCGGATTTCACCCTGAGTTACTGTTCCGACCCTATTTAAGCCTCGGCGTCCGTGCCCTAGCCGCCTCGCCTGAACCCTAGTTATTTTCTCCCCCGTCCGGCGGTGCACCCCACACCCGACGTCACCTCCGCGCCGCTCCGGCGACGCTGTGCAGCTGTGCACCCCGCTCCGTCCTCGTCCTGACCGGAACTCCCCCGCCTGATCTCGATAGCTGCTATCCCCTCGATCACCGCCGCCCTCTTCGTCCTCCGCCGCCCACTCCTCGACCCACAGCCCTCGACACCCTTGCTCCTCCGCCTAGCCCTGCCCAGCCCGACCACGACGAAACCCCTCTTCCTCCCCTCGACCTCCTTCCTCCGCCATCCTCTCCCAGCCCTAACGCCGCCGTACCCGACCCCGACTACCCTCGACCCGCCGCCGAGTCCAGCACCCTTCCCGACTCCCTCTGCTCCTCCCTCCGTTCGTGCTCACCCCGACCGGCGCTGTCACCTCCTCTTCAGCACAGCCGCTCGCCTCCACCATGCTCAGCCAACTCCGGCGACACCCCAGTGATCAGGAGCCTCGGACACGGACACAGGAGCCCTAAACCCTAACCCTAGGCGTGTCAGACACGAGTCAGACACGAGATTTTTGGGTTTTTCGAACCCTGTTCAGGTACGCGTATCTCCCTGCTTGTTTACCCATTTTCAATTCTGTTAGTTGCGTCGCGTAGACTGTATAACCCTCTCGGTGCCCGTGCAACCCGCTCGGTGCATCGCGTCCTGTGGTGATCGCAAACCGCGATCCAAAAACAGGAAAACCAACACCCCGTTTCATCTCGGAACTGAGTGTGCCCCGCCAAACGGGACAACTTGGTCGCACGCGGTCTTTACCGAAATATGTGCGTCGTTGATACGGACGTGTGGGATTTCGCATAAGTCGATTCGGATGTGCGTGCACACCGAAATCAACGCGTATCCGCCGATACCGCCCCGTATCCGTCGATTTTGGAACACGCTGTAACTTTGTGTACACACGTCGGATCGAGTCAAAACTTGCGCCATCGGACTCGTAGCAATACGCTGGTCCTGTGACCCAAGTTTGGTTCGATTCTGAGAACGTTGACGAAATCGCGTATCGTGGGTCCCACAGGCTCCATTTGACGGGCGATTTTATGATCGGCTCATCGGAATCCAATTCTGGAAGTTTCGTTGGGTTCGTATCATCATTCCTGACTTGTTGACACTAAGTTAGACAAATTTGGAGACATTTGACCCTGACACGCTTTTCGGTGCAAAGTGGCCCACATATGGACCCGCTTTGGCCCGGAAATGTCGTTTTTGCCCTTGTGTCCAAATTGGACTTAAGGACAGGCATTTCTAGCTATTTGATATTTTTTGAATCTAATAGTGATGTTTATTTCAGCAACTGGAGTAGTACCTGCAGATCACACGGAGACCAGAGCTACAGTTGGAGCCAGGACCTCAGGCAAGTGTACCTTGCCAAACCTTGCAGTATTGTTACATATTTTCCTTGCTTTATTATATTGCTGTGCATGCTTAACCTAGGACCGTGTGACATACTTAGCGTCCGATTATCAGTCGGGTGCCAACACTGTACGCGGTGTTGGGTGCTGTCATCTAGAGATGGACATTCGTGACACTTTATATTCTCGTACTTGTCTTACCAAGTACGCTTGACTTAGGACACTTACACTATTCATGAGACAGGATTTTCTCGAGATATTTGTGGTGATTCTGTATAGGATACAGGACTTGGACATTATATTCTTAGATATAGTATGACTGGTTGCATTAGCTATGATCCCGCTTGACATGGACATGGGACGTTATGGTCATGAGATGCGTGGTTACATTGGGTGGGGAGAGTATTACCATATGAAAGGCTGATTATATTATATATTATAATCTGGATGTGTCTTAGTCTCTGACACAGAGCTATGGCACCAGTTCTGGCCCTTCGAGAAAATACTGCTATGGGTTTCTCCGACACTGATCCTGTAGTAGTCTCAGCCCGAGTATGGAATAATGTTCTCAACTTGCATATCACTTAGCTGGTTATAAATTTACCCTATTGTTCATTTATTGCTGCACTGCATTTATTTTGGCTTGTATTTTCTGTACCTTGCTGTCCCCTGAGGACCTGAATCCGGACTATGTCCCCAGGTATAGCTGACGAGATCTATCCCGAGGTATACGGGACCGGAGCATTAGCATTAGCAGGAGCAGGTGCCTACCTTGGAGCAGAACCAGGAGCTGAGGACGAGATTGTACCAGAGGACTTCTCTTGAGTATTGGCTTAAGATACTCATTTATTTCAGTTTATAGTTATTTCATTTCCAGTCTACTTCATTGATGTACCAGACTTATTCTCGGATTGTTCTCCGAGACATTTTTATTGAGACTTGTTAGTTATTTATTTACTTTATTTCTGTCATTTGATCTGTGATTATCTGTTGTGGATGAGATTAGTATAGACTGTGACTGGTACCACTGGATCTACTTATTGTTATATTACAGCTTAAGTATGCCCTGATGGATCCATTAAATTGGGTTGTCCATCGGTGCGTACTGCTGGCCATTGCCACGTGTCCAGTCCCTCGGCATTTTGGGACTGGGGCGTGACATGGTTTTTGTGGTGGCCCATGCAGGTCAACGACTAAATTGTTCGGTTTTAACTTAGGGACCGAGCAAGCCTGCAATAAGAATAGGATAAATTTTTAGGATCTCATCCACTTGCTTGAAACATTCTTGATATCTATATTGTATTCGAATTAAATTTCTTGCATCTTGTCTTGATTCCTGTGCGCCTCTTATAGTTTATTTTTGATGCAGAGTAATGGATTCAAGAGCAAACGACGAAACTCCAGCAAATACACCAATAGGTGCTGTAGCCATCTACGGAGAAGATAAAGTGGCGCCATTGAGTGGAGATCCCTCTACTCACCAAGGCAGCCAAGCAGATCAGCATGCCTCTAGATCTCGGCGTGACGACATCCCACCGCCTCCGCAGTTCGTCCCACCAATGCCTGTATTCCCACCAGGACAGCCTATGGACGGGCAGCAGATGTTCCAAATGATCTACGCAATGATGCAAGCTCAACAGCAGATCCAACAAGAGACTTTGAGTCGTAGCCTAGCACATGCACTAGAGCAGGCCAACCTACCAACTCGACGGCAACCGACGGGCTCTATCACCGACTTCCGCTAGCTGAAGCCCCGCACCTTCTCAGGCAAGGAGGAACCTACTAAAGTTCATGAGTGGCTTACCAACATACGACATCAATTAGAAGCAGCAGAGCTACCAAAGGAACGTTGGATGACTGCCGTCAGAATGCAATTGACGGATAATGCACATCACTGGTGGCTATCTGAGGAGACACGGCTAGGACCAGACCGAGTCACTTGGGAGGAGTTCTCCAGACTCTTCCAAGAGATGTACATTCCAGCTACCGCTCGATCAGAACTCAGAGACAAGTTCAACCGCCTTATCCAAGGCAATATGACAGTGGAAGAGTACAACGCGGAATTTATTCATCTGAGTCGCTTCGCCCTTATCTTGATTCCGACAGAAGAAGAGAAGGCCGAGAAGTTCTTCGATGGACTAAACTTTGAGCTACAGAAACTAATTGGATCCATTGCGCCCACATCTTACTCGGACGTCCTTGCTGCAGCCCGACGCCTGGAGCACGTCACCAGGAGAGAGACCAGTCTGAAGCGGCCTTCCACATCAGCAACAACCAGAGCACCACAAGAAGAAGCTGCAAAGAGACCCCACCTACACCAACAGCAGGAAGCATCTACACCACAAGTGATAGTCCTCTCTACTTGTCACTACTGTGGCAAAGCAGGCCATCTCGCCAGGGAATGCAGACGCAGGTTAGGACTATGCTTAGGTTGCGGATCCAGACATCATGAAGTGAGGGACTGCCCTGAGCATAGAGAAGGAGCACCAAGGGCAAACCAACAAGCTCTACCCGCACCAGGAGGATATCAACCAAGGCCACCTTTGGCACCTCGACCAGCACCCTTCCAGCAGGCCCAGCAGCAGTAGAGGAATCCACCTCAAGGACGCGGACAAGCTTATGCGATGACTTTGGAGGATGCGCAAATTCATGAAGTAGCTAATGCGCGTAAGTTCTTATAGTTTCTGTTTCTAGTATTGTTTTAGTTTTTGCATATTGGTTCGTGACCATAGCCTTCACCTAGTAATTTTGAAATTGCTTAATAACCTAGAATATATTTTATAATTGATAACCTAATATGTTTTAAGTGATAATCTAGTTTTTCTGAACTGTAGTCTTCTAAATCTCCTTCATGCGGGAGATTGCATAACCTTTAATGCTTAGAAAAATAGTTTTTCCTTTGTATTATTCTTACACCCTCAACCTTGACTCTCCTTGATCATGATGTGCTTCGAACAATATTTGCAACCGTGTCATCTCTGTTGACCGGTTATTCTTTTGATTGCGAGGACGCAATCCTCTTAAGGGGGGTAGATTGTAAGTCCCCTAAAAATTTTTAAGAATTTTTCTGGAATTTTTCGGGATTTTTCTGTCACTAAAACCTAAGTATTTTCTCGAATTAAATGATTTTTAATTGCTACTAATTAATATTAAAATATTATGGAAATAATATTTTATGGTGTAAAATGGAAAACCGAGCACGGGGTAATTTTCGGTAAATTTATTGGACTCCGAAAACCCGTTTAAAACCCTAAAAACTATTAATAATTAAACCGTATTTAAACCCAGAAATAAACCGGGTTTAATTGGAACTGAACCAAACCGACTCAAACTGAACCGAACCAGACCAACCCAGCTTAACGGGTCGGGTCGGGTCGGATCCGAGTCAAACCCGACCCGTACCCGAAACCCAAACTGAACCCTAATCGGATTTCACCCTGAGTTACTGTTCCGACCCTATTTAAGCCTCAGCGTCCGTGCCCTAGCCGCCTCGCCTGAACCCTAGTTATTTTCTCCCCCGTCCGGCGGTGCACCCCGCACCCGACGTCACCCCCCGCCGCTCCGGCGACGCTGTGCAGCTGTGCACCCCGCTTCGTCCTCGTCCTGACGGAAACTCCCCCGCCTGATCTCGACAGCTGCTATCCCCTCGATCACCGCCGCCCTCTTCGTCCTCCACCCTTCCTTCATCTTCCACCTCTGGAACCACCACGCTCCGCCGCCCACTCCTCGACCCACAGCCCTCGACACCCTTGCTCCTCCGCCTAGCCCTGCCCAGCCCGACCACGACGAAACCCCTCTTCCTCCCCTTGACCTCCTTCCTCCACCATCCTCTCCCAGCCCTACCCAACCCCGACTCCCCTCGACCCGCCGCCGAGTCCAGCACCCTTCCCGACTCCCTCTGCTCCTCTCTCCGTTCGTGCTCACCCCGACCGGCGCTGTCACCTCCCCTCCAGCACAGCCGCTTACCTCCACCATGCTCAGCCAACTCCGGCGACACCCCAGTGATCAGGAGCCTCGGACACGGACACAGGAGCCCTAAACCCTAACCCTAGGCGTGTCAGACACGAGTCGGATACGAGATTTTTGGGTTTTTTGAACCCTGTTCAGGTATGCGTATCTCCCTGCTCGTTTACCCATTTTCAATTCTATCAGTTGCGTCGCATAGACTGTATAACCCTCTCGGTGCCCGTGCAACCCGCTCGGTGCATCGCGTCCTGTGGTGATCGCAAACCGCGATCCAAAAACAGGAAAACCAACACCCCGTTTCACCCCGGAACTGAGTGCGCCCCGCCAAACGGGACGACTTGGTCGCACGCGGTCTTTACCGAAATGTGCGCATCGTTGATACGGACGTGTAGGATTTCGCAGAAGTCGATTCGGATGTGCGTGCACACCAAAATCAACGCGTATCCACCGACACCGCCCCGTATCCGTCGATTCTGGAATATGCTGTAACTTTGTGTACACCCGTCGGATCGAGACGAAACTTACGCCATCGGACTCGTAGTAATACGCTGGTCCTGTGACCCAAGTTTGGTTCGATTCTGAGAACGTTGACAAAATCGCGTATCGTGGGCCCCACAGGCTCCATTTGACGGGCGATTTTGTGATCGGCTCATCGGAATCCAATTCTGGAAGTTCCGTTGGGTTCGTATCATCGTTCCTGACTTGTTGACACTAAGTTAGACGAATTTGGAGACCTTTGATCCTGACACGCTTTTCGGTGCAAAGTAGCCCACATGTGGACCCGCTTTGGCCCGGAAATGTCGTTTTTGCCCTTGTATCCAAATTGGACTTAAGGACAGGCATTTCTAGCTATTTGATATTTTTTGAATCTAATGGTGATGTTTATTTCAGCAACCGGAGTAGTACCTGCAGATCACACGGAGACCAGAGCTACAGTTGGAGCCAGGACCTCAGGCAAGTGTACCTTGCCAAACCTTGCAGTATTGTTACATATTTTTCTTGCTTCATTATATTGCTGTGCATGCTTAACCTAGGATCGTGTGACGTACTTAGCGTCCGATTATCAGTCGGGTGCCAACACTGTACGCGGTGTTGGGTGCTGTCATCTAGAGATGGACATTCGTGACACTTTATATTCTCGTACTTGTCTTACCAAGTACGCTTGACTTAGGACACTTGACACTATTTATGAGACAGGATTTTCTCGAGATATTCGTGGTGATTCTGTATAGGATACAGGACTTTGACATTATATTCTTAGATATAGTATGACTTGTTGCATTAGCTATGATCCCGCTTGACATGGACATGAGACGTTATGGTCATGAGATGCGTGGTTACATTGGGTGGGGAGAGTATTACCATATGAAAGGCTGATTATATTATATATTGTAATCTGGATGTGTCTTAGTCTCTGACACAGAGCTATGGCACCAGTTCTGGCCCTTCGAGAAAATACTGCTATGGGTTTCTCCGACACTGATCCTGTAGTAGTCTCAGCCAGAGTATGGAATAATGTTCTCAACTTGCATATCACTTAGCTGGTTATATATTTACCCTATTGTTCATTTATTGCTGTACTGCATTTATTTTGGCTTATATTTTCTGTACCTTGCTGTCCCCTGAGGACCTGGATCCTGACTATGTCCCCAGGTATAGCTGACGAGATCTATCCCGAGGTATACGGGACCGGAGCATTAGCATTAGCAGGAGCAGGTGCCTACCTTGGAGCAGAACCAGGAGCTGAGGACGAGATTGTACCAGAGGACTTCTCTTGAGTATTGGCTTGAGATACTCATTTATTTCAGTTTATAGTTATTTTATTTCCAGTCTACTTCATTGATGTACCAGACTTATTCTCGGATTGTTCTCCGAGACATTTTTATTGAGACTTGTTAGTTATTTATTTACTTTATTTCTGTCATTTGATCTGTGATTATCTGTTGTGGATGAGATTAGTATAGACTGTGACTGGTACCACTGGATCTACTTATTGTTATATTACAGCTTAAGTATGCCCTGATGGATCCATTAAATTGGGTTGTCCATCGGTGCGTACTGCTGGCCATTGCCACGTGTCCAGTCCCTCGGCATTTTGGGACTGAGGCATGAAAAAGTATCTGGGCATAGGTACTTGGGATTTTCCAGTGCGAATCAGTGTACATCAGTCATAGACTCAAATAAATAAAAGATTATATTTGAATATGAAACCAATAGTTGTTGCAGAGTCTGACTTTGGTACTGACGGAGTTGATATGCTTTGCATCGAGTATCTGCTTCATCTGTGTTTTGGATCTGATTTATCTGATGTTTGACGATTATCAGAATCAGGTTGACTGTGATCACTTTGTGTCAATAGTATATGCTTCATATCCTGAAGCGTCAGCGACTTTCCCGAAGTTAGTTTCAGTACCACCATCCTGATCCCAAGTACTTAAGCTTGTGCCTTGTTCGCCATCGAAACCTTCTCAAAAGTAGGCTTGTATGTGGTGAACCATTCCTTCTTAGAGCAATATGGCAGGATGGACCAGTATCCACCCAGCAGTCAGTGTCGACACCAGTTGAGTCAACCTACACAATTATACTAACCAAGTTAGTCTCACATTGCTCTTTCAATTTAGGTTTGGATCTGCAGTCCTTCTTGTAGTGCCCTCCCTGGCGCAGCTGGGCCATCCTGGACTTGAATTTTAGGAACGTCCAGTGCCAAAGTCACTGAAGAGAATGGCTATTGAGAATGCGTTTAGTCGTCCGAGAAGCGGTCTAAGAGGAATGGCCTTCTTCCCACAGTTATAGCAAGTCATATATGACTTAGGCTTTATCTTGAACGAAGTCGACTTCACCTTCAGATGGTTGAAGTCCTTCTTATTGTGAGAAGCCTTTTTTTTCTTTCCCTTGGAGTCTCCATCATGCACCATGTTGGCCTTGACCAACTGTTTGGGCAGAGAGTCCACTTTGAGATGAGCCATCAACTCGTCATCAACATGTATCTAGTGTAGGAGGCGCTAAAGATCGACCTCCATCTTCTTACGGTGCATTTTCGTAATGAAGCTGCTCCACCCAGGCGAGAGCTTGGCGATAATACCCTCCATGATGAATGGTTCAACTAGGGCATGTCATCATCCTCAAGTTTTTGACGTAGCTTGAGAAATTCCTTGACTTGAGGCAACATCATCTTGTCATCCTTAAATCACATCTTCCAGAACTTTTATGTCACATGTATCATATTTCTGTTCCCATCAGACTTGTAGTGCCTATCCAGAGACTCCCAGACATCATTTGCATGGGTTGTCTTGCTATATGACTCCGCCATAAAATCTTCCATGGAATTCAGAATTAGTAGTTTCAGAGGTTGTTGTCTCTCCTCCACTACGTCTACAATGCAGTGGCCCTAGCAATCCTATGAGCATCATCCGAAATAGTAGGCTCATATTCTGTCAACACGTAATCCACATTTATGAGTTAAAGATTGAGACTGACCTTTCTCTTCCAGAGGCTAATGCTCACCGTCAAACTTTTCAAGTTTGTTAAAACTTGTATCGAGAATGTTTGCATGGTTGTTCTCTATCCTACACGGATCTTGCTTTGAGATTTTTAGTCCCGAAGCTTAATCAAAAGATAGTAGAACAAAGGCCAGGAACAGAGGTTCACGCAAATTTTACAGTCTACCCTCTGTTTGATCCTGAAGTTGTAGTCGAGATCAGAATTTCACACAAAAGTTTCCCCTCTGATATCCTCGATTCCAAGCAAGAACTATAATATATCTCTCGATTAGAACTTCCAGAAACTGATTACAATGAAACCAAAATAAACTTCGTTCTTCCTTGCAAACGCAGATGCAATAAGACAGAACATAATACAACTTAGCAGAATAGAAGTAGTAGAAGAAGAAAGAAATAATGCTTTCTCGGGTGATGAACATCACTGTTGCAAAGAGCAAGATTCGCCTCACATGATCTGCTCCCAGGAACTAGCAAGTGCCGAGAAGAACTGCAGGAAAGCTCACCGTTACCTCTATCACGAACTCTCACGAACTTATGGAATCCAATGGTGGCAGCATGATGATACTCTCTCTGTCTCTTAATTTCTAAGTTAGTGCTAAAAGGGGGCACAAAGATAGTATTCATAGAGTATGGTGGAAACCCTAACCGTAATCATGTTCGCTAATCAATTACGGAAAGATAGGAACAAAATAAATTCAATTCCAACAAAAATTGGATCTGAATTAATGACCAAATCTTTCCATAACCGTTCAAATCTCACAATCAGCGGGTATATGAGCCCAGCCCGCTGTCTGCGCATATGCGCGTAGCAGCACACCGCAGCTTCACCTGCGCACATATACCCAGCAGCTCATGCACGCATACGCGCAGTAGTGCAGGAGAGCATGCACGTAAACACGTAAACATGCATAGCCTGCATAGCCTGTGCATACCCGCTCAGCGCCCGCTCATGTACAAAAACTCGCGCAACAAATGCGTACAAGCGCAATACAACGATGCTGATGTGCTAAGTGTTCCATCAAAGCACCACTTTGCGCCCTTGAGCCTGAATCCAAGTCGCTATAGCGGACTTAGCTCCTAAGGGAATTTTCCTATTATAGTGACAAAAAGCATAAATATTTTCTTTGATGAGTTAATCCTTATTCCTCCTAGAGAAATAATCCCATATGGCACCCACATGTGCCCCACCACAACCCATGTACACACCTCAACACAAGAAAAGCCTTATATTGAGATACTCACTTGGAGTTGTAGCCAATGTGGGACAATCTTTACTAGTCCAACGGAAAACTCCAATACTATGAAGCATCTAAGGAAAAACAAATCTCTATGTTAGCAATTATTTTGAGAATTATATTTTCACTAATCATAAATCTTAATGCAAAAACTTAAATGCGTAAGTTTTTCCTTTTTATGGTTCTTTATGAGAGATGTTTAATCTTTGTAAATTGTTGCTCACTTACCAACTCCTGAACTTTAGAAATAAGATAATTATGAATTTTTTTATGATGTCTCTTTGGAACAACAACACACATTATATACACATCCAAATGGTGTGTCTTTTCAAAAAAGTCATATTTTCTAAAAGTTGTCGTTCACGAAAATCACATACTTCAATTGTGTCCATTCCAAAGATTTGCAACTCTTCCCAAAAGCTTCTAGACAACAAAAGAGTGTGTGCCTATTTGTAAAGGTGTGAGAGAGGACTTTTTCCTATATTCCAATAATATCTTTTTTTCTACTAAGAAAAGACAATTAATGAATTCTATTATTAACTATCAATTTGTATTATCATGTGTGACATAAATTCTTATATTCTCCCACTTGGCGAATATGATAAGATAATTGATAGGACCTTAAGTTTAAATCTTGATATGGTTAATTCTTAAACACCAGTGTCAGATTTACAAAGGTGAATTATGGTGGTTCTAAGTCAATTAACTGACAACATTTTCTTCTAGGGATGGCAAAGGGGTGGATAGGGGCCGGAGACCATACTACCAATTCTCGTCCCCGAGCAATATTCAAATTCTCGTCCACGTCCCCATCCCCAGTTGAGTTCAATTTTTACCCACATCTCCGTCCCAGTTAAACAATGCACTCTTCATCCCCGCCCCGCCTCGTTAACACTTTCGGAGCTGGATTTTCCTGTCCCCGTTCTCTATCACGTTAACAATTTTTTATGTACAATATAAGCTTAAAAAATTGTTTTAATTCCCGAAAAAATACAAGACAGCTTAATAGAATCTTGGTTTCATTAAAAAATATATATATGTTAGATATAGAAAATAATACAATACAACAAAAAGAGAGAATATTAATCTAACAAAAACATACAAGAACTAAAAGAGATATTAATATTTAACTAATACCAATGGGTTGCACATATGGGTATAGGTCATTGGGTCAGAAATTTATCAGGACGGGGAGTATTATACCCATACCCGGCTCCGAACCTGATTGGACAATTTTTTTTAATCTCCTTCTCCACCTCCGTCCCTATTTTTAAATTTTTAAACCTACCTCCGTCGGGGAAAAAAAATTCAATCCCCGTCGAGTCGAGGGAAATTGTCTTTCCTATTTCTTTCATGTACTATAACCTTATAACACCAATCAATATGATCCATAAGTTAGAAGTTAATATTCTAGTCCAACATTAGTGTCTTAAACAAAAATATCCCTGGTCAACATTCAACCAAAACATTACTTGTACAATATTTGGAAAAATAGGAAAAATAATTCAAAAATATATATTGATGAGATCTTGTCATGCCTCAATACCAGAATACGGAGACGGACACGGCCAGCTACCATGTACAAGGTACTATACGTCGTACGACGATCACGGCTGTAACTAGAACAGGGGGTGCATTCTACAATCAGGTCACTTAGGGCCACACGAACATCTATGTCTAAATCTATCAAACAAGAAACAATAATCATAGAGCATATATGATAAAGCAATAAGGTGTCCCAAATGCTTTCTCAAGATGTTCTGCAGACCAGCTGTACAAAATAAAGAGCTGGTGGAATATCAAAAATATATGATAGTGATCAGCTGTAGTATGATTTAATACAATCATGTAAGAAAAACTAAATGTCCAGACGTGCCGGCTAACAGGTGCCGGTGGCTAAATGCTAAAATGATAAAATATACATTGACGAGCAGGGGAAAAAAAACCTACTTGTTATCATCGGTGACCATGTTCCTGGTACGCGCCATGAGTCGGGAGAAAGTATGTTGGATCCTCGGGTGCTGGCTCGAAACCTGGCCATGAAAAACTAGTGGGCCTAGACCCCAAATAGCAAGTGCCACAAAGGAAGCACGAAATAGAGAAACAAAAACTCAAGAAATATATAATAATATAGGTTCTATGTCGTAACTTAGGTCCATAGTATATCCTAGCACAAATGTCACATCCCGATCTTTCGCAGGATAGTCCGTCCCCGCTAGGGGCGAATTATTGCACCAGTGCTCCGGCAGGACGATCATTTCCATCAAGATGTGATATTGTGCAAGCATAAAATGTGCCCCCGCAAGGCTATGATCCGAACATGCAGAGAAATAGCTAAGCCATAGAGTCGCACAGATAGTCTCTAATGCAGCAAAAATTTGAACGACATGATTAAACGGCTGTTCGATAACTAGTTCACAAAGTCATTATAGCGAAAGCATTGAATAACACAAGTATGATACAATAACAAGCTCTTTATTGATAATCAAAAAATATTACAAGCAGCGCTAGGTCGAGATTACAAGTCGCGCTCTCTGTCTCTAAACAATAAAGACGTGCCAAGCGGCTTACAATATGGGATGATACATAGGCGATGTTCCAACATTATGTCTTGTATATGTGCTTCAGCTCCGAACGTAACTCCAAGGCTCTAGAGCGAACTTCACACCTTAGAGCGCACGAGGGGTTACTCTGCACCGAACGAGGTTCTTTCGCACCCTGTAAGCAATCTGGTGGGTTATCAGTACATGAATGCACTGATGGGGTGGCTTCTCACCCACTCGACAAATCCAAACATTTTATATTAGTTTCTTGCACCATCTATTAAGTTTTATTTCTAGATGGTACACGAAACAATAATGACTTTCAATTTTTACTACACATAAGATCCATTCTTTCAACATGTTCGTAAAAGGTCTTCAGTTGTAGTCCTTTAGTAAGTGGATCCTCTATCATGAGTTTTGTATTCAAATATTCTATGGACACTCGTTGTTTCTGAACTTCTTTAATAGATAAATATTTCAACTTCATGTGCTAGGCACCCTTAGAATATGTAACATTCTTAGAAAAGAAGACTGCTACTACATTATCATAATAAAGTTTTAACGACTTGGTAATGGTGTCGACAACTCCAATCTTGAAATAAATTTATGCACCAGTGATGTCTAAATTTTGGCTTCAAATCATCCCACAAATTTTGCTTCCATAGTATATGAAGCTATAACACTCTGCTTCACACTCTTCCATGAGGCTCTTCTAGCCAATAGAGCCAATGGGTGGACAACATATACAAGAGATTCTGGTACCATGACAGTTTTATTAACACCAACAAAACTTGATACCCCGGTACTATTAAAAATTATCAGAGGTATGATGACTACACAACAACATCAGATGGTAGTGCAGCAGCACCAGCAGCTTCGACAACAGGAGCAGAATGTCCTGTTAAACCAAGGACTGCAAACGGCTCTGCAGGAGAGTGAAGAAGAAGATTATGGGACGTCATACAGATTTTGTCGACTCAACCAGAGCTATTTCAATGGCACAGAGGATGCTATTAAGGCGGATGCTTGGCTTCAAAACATTGAGACGATCATGGCAGCAGCTAAGATTCCAGCAGAGGAGCAAGTCAATCAAGTCCTATTACAACTACAAGATCTTGCTCGTGATTGGTGGACAACGGAGAAAGTCATCTTGAGGCAACCTATGTCTTGGGATAACTTCAGAACCAGGTTCAGAGCCAAGTATTTCGGAGTAGTGGCATAGTACAAGCTGTAGCATAGATTTATTGATCTCAAGCAATTCGGCAGAACATTGGATGGATATGCAGCAGAGTTCTGCAGGCTGAGCAGGTTTGCTCCATTTATGGGGACGACGGAGCAAGAAAGGGCTATAAGATTCCAGCAAGGATTTTATCTCGAGATTTTGCAACTAGTTGAAGGACATGACTACCAGACATTCGATGCCGTATTGATAGCAGCCAGGAGACATGAGCTTATCATCCAGAGGTTAGATTTGAGGATTGGAGGACATAAGAGATCTCATGCCCATAACACAGGTGGAGGACCGACACCCGATATTCATATTCATGATTTTGAACCACGGGGGCCAGTGGCATCAGATGAGACAATGATAATTTGGCAACAACAACCGAGACAACATCAATAACGTCCGGAGAATCCAGTAGGATGTACCTATTATGGAAAAAGAGGTCACACTCAGGTTGTATGTAGGATGAAAATTGAAAGATGCTTGAGGTATGGGGGTTCCGACCACATGATAGCTACTTGCCCACCAATACAGAGGCAAGGAGGATCGTATCAACAATTTCCAGCATTCCCAGCTCTAGGAGTAGTTCCGTATCAAGAGCCAGTTTTAGCAGTCTGATCGTTAGCATAACGTCCGATGTTAACGCAAGCACATGCGTTTCACCCGTGTCACTACTCGCACCCGAATATTCGGGCACGAGTACGTGGTTACTCCCAGCCTACACTGCAGAATCGACGATAAAACGCTGTCTGGATCATTTTTAACTATCTAACATCTCAACAATATAATATGGTACCTGTCAATCATCTCAACTCCAAATGAAGGAACAATATGGTATCTCACAAGTATGACTAATCTCAATCATAAAACAAATTAAGGAAGATAATGCACGAATGGAATAGCGAAGGAAAGAATAAGATATAATCCACAATCTGAAATAATATACAATTGTGAATCTCCACAAATAATAGTCTAATACAATCCAACACAAATAAACTAGACCTCCTCGGGCTCTGAAACTAAGTCCTCCTAGAATATAGAAGTATCTGCTAAAGGTGCATCGTCCTGCAGCCCATAGAATGTGGGACACTGCTCTAAAAGCCAA
Organism: Iris macrosiphon; assembly: GCA_036927795.1. Taxonomy (NCBI): domain Eukaryota; kingdom Viridiplantae; phylum Streptophyta; class Magnoliopsida; order Asparagales; family Iridaceae; genus Iris; species Iris macrosiphon. The sequence goes on from JAYESA010000010.1 coordinate 48,318,293, forward strand.
TCATCTAAAAAATATCTAGTCAGGATTGGAACGAAGTACATACCTCTGAAAGTAGTTTCAATAGCATAATCGAGCATATAAAACAGATAATAAAAATAAAACACAAGATCACTAACATATGAATGAATGAACAATAGATATATAAGTAATGTACGAGAATATTGGACAATAATATAAATATCTGTAATATGATGAAATAACTACAATCTATACTAATGTGCCTCAGAATACAAGTTCATTATGTGATCGGTTTGGGTGAACATGATCAGGTAAGACGATTACAAGTGAGGTATATAACCAAAATGTACACGATGTAACAATGGGACTTTGATCACATATTCAACTCCTACTCTCCCATCCCCATCTAATACCAATGGATCCAATCACGACATGCTACGAACACAAAATATAACCACTTAACACGAGTAGTGGGTGTATACGAATAAGCATACTGATCATGAGCAGTGTATGAACACGAAATATAAATCAATACCCAATATACACGATAAAATACATGTACAAGAGTACCAGCTGAACACGGTAGGGGATAACATCTCCTGACGGGATCCATGTAGTACGAGTCCGTGAAATTACTGTGTCAGAATCAAGTATACAATTCTAGAAAATACATATATACACTATTATGAATTAAAAACTATCAGAGAAATGTACTCGCCTGAAGTCCTGATCAAGGTGTGTCTCTCGATGCCAACTCCAAGTCATCGATAGGGTAGTTCTACTTATGCAGGAGTAATTGCCTGGAAGCATAGACAATCACCTTCCCGTGCTGCTGCAACACACAACCCAAACCCTTTCCCGATGCATCACTGTATATAGAAAATCCTCCTGCTCCTGATGACAATGTCAAGATTGGAGTTATAGTCAACCTCCTCTTCAGCTTCTCAAATGCTGACTGACAATCCTCAGTCCAGACGAACTCCACATCCTTCCTGGTTAGTCTAGTCATCGGCTCTGCAAGTCTGAAAAAGTACTGAACAAACCTCCGGTAGTAGCCCACCAATCCAAGAAAACTCATGATCTCTGCTACTGAACTCGGGGTAGACCACGACTCAACTGCTGAAATCTTCTTCGGATCCACTGAGATTCCATCTCCTGTAATAACATGCCCGAGGAATTCAATATTCTCAAGGAAGAACTCACACTTTGATAACTTGCCATACAGCTTCTCCTTCCTGAGGGTCTACAGAACTATCCTCAAGTGCTGCTCATGCTCCTCTGGGGTCTTTGAATATATTAAAATATCAGCAATGAAGACTACAACAAACTGGTCCAGGTACTGATGAAACACCTTGTTCATCAGGTTCATGAATACTGGCGGGGCATTGGTTAACCCAAACGGTATTACCGAGAACTCGAACTGCCCATAACGAGTCCTGAAAGCTGTCTTCGGGATGTCACCCCTCTTCACTTTTACCTGGTGGTACCCTGACCTCAAGTCTATCTTTGAGAATACCTTCACTCCGCTTAACTGGTCAAATAAGTCATCAATCCGCGGCAATGGGTATTTGTTCTTGATAGTGAGGTTGTTAAGTGCCCTGTAGTCGATACACATATGTATCGACCCATCTTTATTTGGTAAAAAAGTACTGGAGTACCCCATGGTGATGAACTGGAACGAATAAAGCCCTTGTCTTGTAACTCATCCACCTACTTCTTCAACTCTGCCAGTTTATTGTTGTTTACTCTATAGACGTGCTGAGATATCGGCTCTGCACCTGACACTAAATCTATAAAGAATTTCATATCTCTGTCCGGTGGCAACCCCGACAACTCCTCTGGAAAGACATCCATGAACTCTACAATCAACTGATATGGCGGCTCCTGCTCTTCTACCAAAGCTCCACGGAAATCGCCTTCACTCTGCTCTGCTCCTCGGACGAACTCGAACTCTGGCTCTCCTGGGGTCTGAAATAAAACTCTGCCTCCACGACAATTGATACTAGCGTGATGTCTACTCAACCAATCCATCCCGAGTACTATATCGTAACTCGGAAGTGGCATTACAAGTAAACATACGCTCAGCTCACGGCCTCCCAAATAAACTCTCTGGTTCTTACAAACATCACTGACCAGGATAATGCCACCCTCGTTCATGATCTTTTAAGTTCTCGCCAACGGTTCAGACTCAAGACGATGCCTCAAAGCAAAAGATACAGATACAAAGCTATGAGAAGCACCAGAATCGAACAAAATATAAGATGGAAAGGAATCAAGATAAACTGAACCTGAGATGACATCGCCAACCGGCTCCTCCTCCTCGACAGTCAAGGCAAAAGCTTGCCCCTGTCGTTGCGCACCTCTCTGCTGCTGATGCTGGGCAAATTGCTGCTTCATGGTAGTAGAGGTCCTCTCTGCTATCCCGCTGGTGGCCTAGCGGGTGCCCTCTGTGCCTGTCCTCCACCCTGAACTGGATGAGTTAGGACTTTAGGACAAGTCCTCAACTGATGATCTCCCAATCCACAGGATAAGCATTGGCCTAGCCTCATCCTGCATGTGTCTCATCTGTGTCCTTGCTTCTTACATAAAGTGCAAGGAACTGCTGCCCTATGGATCTGATGCATCTGCTGTGTCGGCGCTCTAGCTGGCCCGTGATACTGCTACCTTTGGTGCTGGTAATACCTCTGGTGCTGCTGATGGAAATAAGGCCTCTTCGCTGGACCCGTGTTGGTGCTAGATCCTCCTGTATCCCTCGGCCTCTTAGAGCCAAGCTCTAAGACATCCTCCGCTCTCCGGGCCTGTCTGAGAATATCCTCGAAGGTCGCGGTAGGATCTCCGTTGGTGTGGGATTTGACCTCCCGGTTCAGGCTCTTCCTGAACTTCCTGGCTCTGCCTCTAGGGTTCTGCCCCTCCACGAAGCGACCTAGTCGGCAATACTCTGCCGCATACTCGTCCATTGACATACCTCCCTGGACGAGGTACTGGAACTGGCTCTCCGAAGATGTAAGAGTCACATCTGGAAAGAACTTCTCCATGAAAAGCTCTTTGAAGTCTTCCTAAGTAAGTCCTGGTACTGCAATCCTGGGGTCTGTTCTGAACCATGTCAAAGCAATATCCAATATCATATACCCCGCTGCCTCTATCTGTAGCATCTCTGGAATCTGCGCCAGCCGTAGGTTTCGTTCGATGTCCTCGATCCAATAATCCGCATAAAAGATCCCCTCTATGACTCTGAAGTCGTTCGGGTCCGTCCTCTTGAAGTCTATGATGGTACCCGGCCTCGGGTGCTGAGGAATAAACTGAGGTGGTGCCGTCTGTGGCTGGACTATAGTAGCTCACTCAACTACTGCAAGTGCGATCTGGTGAGCATTCTCCACGCTCTGTCGCAGGATCTCTGACTGACGCTATTGTGCCTCTGTCATCTGTTGGAAGAGCGCGAACATCTGCGTCTGATCAACTACAGGTGGTGGGGGTGGAAGATCCCCGAAAGCTGTCTGCCCTGTCCTCGGTACTGGAGGTGGAGCACCTCCGAAAGCTGCTGCCGATATGCCCACCTGGATCGGTGAAGCTGACCTTCTATATGTAGGTGCTGGACCATCGTCTGAGGGTGCTGCCCTCAAGGATGATGAAGTGACTGATCATGCTATCGCGGCACCTGATCGCTAGGAACGTGTCTTCGACGGCATCCTGAAGATTGATTGAGATAAGGAATCAATATTGATTATGATACGATATCATCAAAGAAGGACATAATTTTATTCAAAGTAAAGCAATATTCAATAGATAAGAGTATCCTCTAAAGGTACGCCGTCCTGCGGCCCGTAGAATGTGGGATACTGCTCTAAAAGCTAATCATCTGGAAAAATATATCCAGTCAGGATTGGAACGAAGTACATACCTCTGAGAGCAGTTTTAATAGCATAATCGAGCATAGATAATAGAAATAAAATATAAGATCACTAACATATGAATGAATGAACAATAGATATATAGGTAATATACGAGAATATAGAACAATAATATGAATATCTGTAATATTATGAAATAACTGCAATCTAGACTAATGTGCCTCAGAATACAAGTTTATTATGTGATCAGTTTGGGTGAACATGATCAGATAAGATGATTACAAGTGAGGTATGTAACCAGAATATACACGATGTAACAATGGAGCTTTGATCACATAAAAACTCCTACTCTCCCATCCCCAACTAATACAATTGGATCCAATCACGACACGCTACGAACACGAAATATAATCACTGAACACGAGTAGTGGGTGTACACGAATATCATAACCACTGAACACGAGCAGTGGATGTACACTAATAAGCACATTGAGCATGAGTAGTGTGTGAACACGAAATATAAATCAATACCCAATATACATGATAAAATACATGTACAAGAGTACCCGCTGAACACGGTAGGGGATAACATCTCCTGACGGGATCCATGTAGTACGAGTCTGTGAAATCACTGTTTCGGAATCAAGTATACAATCCTAGAAAATGCATTTATACACTATTATGAATTAAAAACTATCAGAGAAATATACTCGCCTGAAGTCCTGAGCAAGGTGTGTCTCTCGATGCCCAAGCTGGTGTCACCCAGACCTATATATGGTATGTTGCATTAATACAAGGTTCAAGAATAAAAATAAGTTAATATGATGCAATTCTAAGTCAATAAGCTATTTCTAGGTCAAACCGATTAAATCTAGGTTGCAAAAGTCTAACACTAGGTCACTAAGTCGATACACTATGAAACTAAGATATACTAGCTAAACTAAGAAACTAAAAGACACTCAAAAAGACGTATCCTAAGATACACAAGTTTAATTATAAGAAAATAGTACTTTAGTTATATATTCAAGTCAATAATTATAATACTATAACAAAATAATAAAATTTGGATACCTTGGCCTTGCACCAATGCGTATCACACTTATCTCGATACCCAAACTCAATACCTTGGGTATCGACCCAATACCTTGGTATTACCTTGGTATCCCGAGGTAATCCAAAACTCTAACATATAGCTAAAACATATATATATAAACCCAAAACTAATATTCTAACTATAAGCTAACATATACTAACTACTATAATAGATATTAATATAATAGATAGAAACTAACTATAATACACTACATACACATTCATATATAATATACCTACATATATACATATATACATATACACATATAGCTAAACTATATGCTAAGCATAGCTATTAATCTACTATTAACTATCTAGACTAATAGTTATATATACTAATATCAAACATAGATACTATAAATACTATAGTCTAAGAGTCTCACTATCAATACACTACTAAACCAACCTAACTAACTAAACCAATACCTTGATCACTAACTAACCCAAAAACCTTAAATACCCAATACCTCAAAATCTTGAACTGAAAACATAGATACACTGATACCTAGCTGACACTGTCACTGAGCAGATACATTAGGCTGTACCCCGAGTCCCCCCCACCCTGCTTGCTGAATGCAGTAGAACTTCCTGTGTCGTTGGCTGCACACTTTAACACGCCCCAGAACCAAAATACCGAGGGACTAGCCATGTGGCAATGGCCAGCAACACACTCCAATGGGCAAACCCAATTTAATGGACCCGTTAGAGTGTACTTAATCTGTAAAACAATATAATGGTCTACGATGCATGTCACATTCTAATTCTAATCTCATCCACAGTCCCAAAATAAAACGTAATTTCGGGGAACAACCCAAAATTAAGTTAAGTACAGTAATCCAAGAGACATGAAATAGAGTATCTAAAAACAGATATAAGTGAGTATATAACAAATACTCAGAAGAAATTCTCTGGCACCACCTCGTCCTCTGGTGATGGTACTGCTCCAGTGGCTGCTCATTTCTCGTATACCTCGGGGTAGATCTCCTCTGCTATACCTGGGGACATAATCCGGATCCAGGTCCTCAGGGGATATAGCAAGGTACAAGAATAACTCAAGCCAAATAAAATACGGTAAATAAAAATATATCAACAGGACAAACTATGTAACTAGCTATGTGATATGCAAATGAGAGCATCACTAGTACTCAGGCTGAGACCACTACAAGCTTTGTGTCGGGGAGCCTGTAGCAGTAATATCACGTAGTGGGCCAAGCTCTGATATAGAGGCTAAAGCACCGCAATAATATATATATATATATATATATATATATATATAAATATAATTAGCCTGTAGCATGTGTGTCTCTCCCCACCCAATGTAATTACACGTCTCATGTCCACGATGTCTCATGTCCATAACACGCAAGATCATGACCTCTAACTATTACAGCGAGTCATAATGATATCTATGTATATGCAAGTCTTATATCACGAATCATGTAAGCCTATATAGAATCACCATGAATAACTCAGAAAAGATTATGTCTCATGAATAGTATCAAGTGTCCTATGGTATGGCGTACTTGATAAAGCAAGCACAAAAATATAGGATCGTAATATCAACTCTCTAAGTGACGTTACACGACTCCACGTACGGCGTCAACACCCGAATCTTGTTCGGACGCTAAGCAATGTCTCACGGTTCTAAGTTGAGTAGGTATATCATAGAAATAACTTAAGCAAATAACATTAAAGTAATTACTGCAAGTTTTGGCAAGGTACACTTGCCTGGGGTTTGAACTCCTTCAGTTGCTCTAGTGTATGTAGAATTTCCAGGTACGCCTCCGGTTGTTGACACAAACATTACCATCACTCTCAAAATACATAAAATAGCTAGGATTGACTACCCATAAGTCCAATTTGGACACAGGGGCAGAATTGACAGTTTCTGGTCAAAGTGGGATCCACATGTGGTCCACTTTGCACCAAAAAATATGTCAGAGATAAAGTTATCCAAATTCATCAAACTTAGTATCTACGAGTCCAGAACGATGATACGGACCCAACGGAATATTCAGAACTGGATTCCGATAAGCCGGTCACAAAATTGCCCGTCAAGTGGAGCCGTAGGGCCCACTAACATGGGATTTCGTTAACTTTCTCAGAATCGAACCAAACTTGGGTCACAGGACCAGCGTAACATTGTGAATCTGATGGGACAAGTTTCGTTGTGAAACGACAAGCACACACACAATTATGACGAGTGTCAGAACATGTCTGATACGGGACTTTTTGACGGATACGCGTTGATTCCTGTATGTACGCACATCCAAATAAACTTTATTGAAATCCCATACATCCGCATTGACGATACACGTCTTTCGATACAATTTGTATATGATAAAGTGGCCTCGTTTAGCAGGACACACCCAGTTTCGAGAAATTTTAGGTCTTAAAAACCAAATTTTTTGGTCAACTTCACCCACGAATAAACCACAACATACAGCAAATTAAGTTAAACTACTCAATGGGTTTAAAACTTGTTTATATTGTCTAATTTATTGTTCAAGTAAATTTTGAGAATATAAAATAGGTTGGACGTAAAACGGTCATGAACTTGGGAGTTCGGGACAGTTTCCAGAACCAAAAATTGGGTTATTTTTCCTGTTTTTGCGTCGCGGTTTACGACCGACACAGGACATAATACCCCAAACTAATTGTACAGGGTTCAAGAGGGTCATGTTGCGATCGTAACACAACAGGCCGATCGAAAATCGATGCGACGAGGAGGAAGTAAAACTCACAGGAATAGGGGTCGACCGCGGTGTACTGCGCATGGACGGTGGCGGGGCGGCGGTGCTCGATCGTCGGCTGCTGCTGCAGCTGCTGTGGTGGTCGTCGTGGGTCGTGGTGGTGTTGGTAGTGGCGGCGGGTCATCGTCGTCGCCGGAGTTGGCATAGTCGTCGTCGCAGCGGTCGGTGGCTGGAGGGGTAAAGTTGGAGAGGGTCGTCGTCGAGGTAATGGCGGTGGGGTTCGGCACTGGGGGGGGTTAAATAGGGCGAGGGCGGTCGATTGGGGAGGTGAACCGGAGAGTCGGAGGCGGTAGCCGGCGGGTAGGGGAGGCGAACCGAGGGGTCGCCGGTGGCGGGGTCGCGGCGGCGGGGAGTCGGCGGGTCGCGGCGACGGCTGAAACGGTCGGGGAGATTTTATTTCTTTAGTTACTTTATAAAGGGGTTAACGGGTTTGGTTTGCGTACGGTTTGTGGGTTTGGGTCGGGTCCGAATCGAATAGGGTTGGGTTCGATTTAATTTGGTTATGTCTGGTTTAGTCTGGTTTAATTAAAAATAATATTTTTAGCTATTTAGAAATAGTTTTTGAGCCCAATAAATTCCAAAAAATTATATTATATGCAATTATTAATTTTACACTCAAAAATATAATTTTTACAATATTTTAATATTTAATTTAATTTATAAAAATATTAATCCTTGAAGAACATTTATTTTAAATAATTAAAAATTACAGAAAAATCCTAAAATTCATATTTAAATTATTTAAAATTTGGGTGTTTACACACTTGCCCGAGCTCTTTCCTATGAGCAGTTCTTCTGCACATTAATGTGTACACACTGCTAATCAGTGTTCAGATGCAACTGATGTTCAGTTGTTGTGCACCTTCAGTTGTACCTTGCAGTGCTAGCACATTACCGTGTCGATGGCTGCACACTGCAGCTACTATGCCAAGCAACTGAATGTTGCTGTGGTTGATGCATCTCGGTTGTTGCAGGGAGTTGTGTTCCCTCAGGGACTTCCTGCCTGAGCTGTGTTGTACTGCTATTGTGCTGTTCCTTTACTGCAGCATTGTACTGCCACTGCAGTGTGAACTGCTCTCCCTGAGTCCCCCTCTACTGCCACTGAATGCCGAGCCTCCCTGTTGATGCACCCATGCTGTGGGGACTGCACATTGCCTTCTTCTCTCTTGTTATTGCTGCCCGAGTCCCCTCACACACACACACAAACACAATGCACACATACACCACCTCTATGAATATACTCATCTCTCTATATATAAATCCAACTCTATGTATATATATACATATCTACATAAGCATACATATATATACACTCTTACACATAAACACACACACATGCATATATACATATAACCACTAATACACACACACACACACACACACACACACACACACACACATATATAAATTATAGAAAAGTTAGAATTGAAAAATAACCACAATTAAATTATATATATATATATATATATATATATATATATATATATATATATATATATATATAATCTAAATATTTAACACAAGAATCTATGGTTGTTACACTAATGTCATACTAATGCCAAAGGATCGAATTTTTGTGACACGAAAAGTTCCCAAAGGTAGTGTCTCCTATGTAGGCTACTTCCTATGAAGGGAGATACAGATTTTGGGGCTATCCTATATTATTAATGTCCAAACCACGGTGAAGTATCCTAATAAAATTATTGGATTTTAATTGATTTAAAAAATAATCTAAAACAAATACAAAATACACACAAGATACCTATTTTTGGGTGAGGGGGTTTACAATCTACCCAACTTACAAGAATTTTATCCTCGAAATTAAAAATAAGGCATGATTTGCTAAATCTTTTACATTCGTATATAAGGCAAGTCAATCGCAATCTCTTTCAAAAATTTAGATAACGAAATATATTCAAATCTATCGTAATTACTTCAAAATTAAAATAACCACTGTTTAAATCAAAATTCAACCAATCGTAATCTCTTCTCGATTTTTAAATAATCAACATCCAAATCTAATTTAAATCTATGTGACATCCCATATCAAAATTTAAATCAGATTTTTAACTATCATAATCTCGTCTAGATTTTAAATAATAAATAACTCTAATCAAATCTTATTCCTATTTTTAACTTAAGAATTCCGTACTCTTCAAATTTTAAATTCAATTTCCATCCTCAACATTTCAAATAGGTGATCCAACAATCAAAATTTAACTTTTAATTCAAATTATCAAATTATAAAATTTTGAACTCAATCCATCAATGTTCATGTTTAGAATTCTAATTTTTTTTCTCAAAATTTAAATCGTTAATTCAATCTTCAATATTCAAATTTTAAATCATATGCTCAAATTATAAATATTTGGTCCGCAATATCAAGATTTCAAAATTTATTTTATAAGGCATTCTTGTCTTTAAAGTTAAATCACCATCATCTTAATCATTCTTCTAAAATTATCAAAATTAAAATGACTTAAATCTCTCAATCTAATCTTACTTGATCACAATCTAAAAAATTTACCTCAAGTTGACAATGCAACTTCTACCCAACTTAGAATTTACCGATCTATCACATAAGCCTATATATTTAAGAAAAACTTCCTCAAATTATTTAATCATGTTATTCAATCCTCAAAAATTTTAACACCAAATATATCACATGTGATATGCCCTTAATTACAAAAGATAGTCAAAAAATTATGTGATTGGCCTATGGGGTATATCTAGTACTCTCCGTATATCAAACTTATACCAAGCACGAACGTTCGTCTTTTCGAAATAGAGGAAGACAAAAAACAACAATAAAGAATTCAAGGAGGAGGTGATAGAATACAAGTATGGGGTTCAAGGCGATTAAAGAATTCAAAAGGAGGGTTGTCAAGGCAGTTGCGGATGAGATCCTATTTTGGTAAATTTCTATTCGCATGTTCATATCAGAACAGTTATGTACCTGATATGATATGCTCTGACCTGTCTAGAGGGCAAGTATATTCGTCTAACAAGCTGAGTCAACTATATCTCAATCCACGTAAAGTAGTCATACGAAGAGCGAACCAAGCGCATTAAGGTTGATCAGACCATAATATACTGATTCTAAATAGATAAATGTATTAGAGTGGCCCCCCAATAATACATATGTCATAAACAAGCTCGATAAAAAAATAAGCTTGCAAAACTAGGCTATAATAGCAGCATAAGTCGGTAGTCCAGAAAATATAAGTACGCTGGATTATGATGAAAGAAGGTACAAAATAATTCAAGTTCACCAAGAAGATAAAACTCGTCCGGTGTTGTGCCTCTACAGTTGCCATACTAACTCCTTGTCTAAGTCTCTAGTCGACCAAATGGGGGTATGGGCCTCTAAGTTGTACAGTCTGGATAAACACTATCGTCTTATGCTAGCATATAGTTAATGACGTTCAATTACACTTCATTAATATGTCAAAAGGACTATGTGATACTAGGTTATGAGACATACTACCCAACTTACAAGAATCAACTAATACTGTAACTACCTTGTGGGGATAAAGTAGAAACTCTTGTTAGGATATACGAGGAAAAGATCTTGGTACTTATTAAGGTATCATATTGCATTATATATGTAATGGTCATCTTAAGTTTTAATCATAGTGCTTATAGAACAAAAGTGTTAATATTAAGAATAGAGAAGTTACTAGCTCTCAAGTGAAAGAGGATATAACCTGTATTGAGATATGTGGAACAGATTACTTGATTTGAAACTAAAGGATAATCATAAAATCATAATCTAAATGAGCAACTCAAACTATCAAGTTATAACTACTAAGCACAAAATTTTAAAATTTAAGATTAACAACTATAATCCTAGCAAACTATATATCCTAACATAAAAAAAAATCACTTGGCCTACAATCAGAAGGGTTAGGTGGCACGAAAGGTGGCACGAATTGAAAGATGAAGAAGAAAAAATTAGCCATCGCATAAAAAGCGAGCGCTAAGGTTTAAGAGAAACAAGATATGAAATTAAATAGAGACTCTTGATAATATTATGGTTTCCTAAGGAAATGAGGTATGCTAATCTCTGTGTTCGAGGTATGATCAAGAGAAAGGTTCTATTCATTCCTCTTGGTTTCCTAAGGTACTGTTTTGCTAATATCAAGACAAAAATCTAAATTTATAGTTCTCTAATATCATCTCACTATGAAAGTTAGGTTTAGTCCTAATATTTAATCTTGGATTTCTATTGGTTCCTCAATACTAGGGTCAAACAATATGGTCAAATTTCTAACTAACCCTAATAGTGTCTATACTACTCTCAAGTCATTCATAAATATCAAGGGATAATGGTTAATCAATTTATAGGTATTGGATGCTAGGGTTCATTAGGTATTCTAAACTTAATGATGTGTCAATATTCTAGTTGTATTCTTAGTAGGAATGTTACCCTAATTATCATCCTAAAAACAATGATTTCTATATTCTAGCAGAAGGCTATACTCAAGGGACTATTAGGGAAGTACATGAATCAAGCAGGATGTAATTATTTAAATAGAATGGATTGGAAGGAAGGTGAGTCATAGTCAAATATGGATGAGACCTAAAACTCTAATCCTAGGTACAGGCCCGCTCGGTATAGTTACGTAACCGAAACGGCTAACTCGACTTGCATGGACCACCACAAAAATATGTCACGCCCCAGTCCCAAAATTCATAGGACTAGGAATACGTAAGCATGCCAGCCATATATATATGGAGACTCCAATATATGGAAACCATAACACATATATACGCTGTATTATGAACAATAATTCATAAGTAGTATATATTTGTCACAAGTTACAGAGCATAACTAAATCTCATCCACAAAATCATAAAGAAATAAATGATCAAATATGTCAATGAACCAAATATAAACTAGTCGAGAAGAACGAATAGTTGGATGGAAACAAATCCACTACCAAACTAGAATATAAAAGTAAATATAATAAGTACATCATCTAATGATCAGAGAGGCTCGAAGGAAAGACCTCCTCGAAAGAGAACAAAGTAGCAAGTCCTGATCCGTGCTCCTGCGAATAGTCATAATCGTCTACACCTAGAAAGGGACTAGGTTCTCAGAGGGACGTAACAAGATACATAGAAGCATGCCAATAAAGTATTGAAATAAACATCCAAAGGGTCGTCTAACCGCCTATGTGAATGCACTTTAAGAACAACTTTCCAACACGTGGGCTATCTGGCTAAAATAGGATTGGCATGATTCTCTCGGAGAATCAGGGGCCTAAAAAGCATGACGTCTTTTGAACGTCAGAGGCCGCCTGTAGATAATATAGGGGTCATCTGACCACGCATCTCCGACGGAGCGTGCGGGTTACATAAGGAAAGTACAAAGGAGCCCAAACGCCTTACTTGTTGTTCTCTCTACCCCATGCTCTATTCATGCCATATCCATGACACGATGACATCTCTAATAACTGCCAAGACTTCTAATTATGCAAATTCTATCAGCAGTTATACCTATCCGTCGCACGTCCCATACGTACCGGTGGCCAGCAGAATACGCAAGTTCATATCCTACATGAGACTCATACTCGTATAACAACTATGTCACAGCCAATGAAACATAAAAATGCCTCATGATAATGGGGTGGTCTCGTAAAACTAGGTCAACATGCATAATATATAATAAATACAAGGTACGACGCCACCGTCGTTGCACCAAAGTTATTCTTGGACGCACAGTTTATATAGCAGTTAAAATATATGAACTAAATAACAGAAAAAAATGAATGCACCATATGGAATGTAAATTATAGTACAATGGCAAGCTATACTTGCCTAACAAGAAAGCTACGTAATGTAAACGTCCAAGTGTCAAGTAAAGAGGATCAGAAACTATGGCCTCCGAATGAACGTCTCTGGATGCTAAAATAAATATCACCAAAGTCTCCAAAATTAGCGAGATAGCTAAAAAATACTACCCTTTCGTCCAATTTGGACATAGGGGCAAAACGATAATTTTGGGTCAAAGTAGGGTCTACATGTGTGCCACTTTGCACCAAAATGCATGCCAGAGTTAAATATCTCTAAATGGGATAAATTATAGGTTAAAAAAATCCTAAACGGTGATGCAAACTCAACGGTATGTCCAATTTTGGATTTTGATAAGCCGATCATAAATTCGCCCTTCAAGTCAAACCGTGGGGCCCGCGAATAGGCGGCTCGGTCAACTGTCTCAGAATTGCGTGAAATTTGGGTCACAGGACCAGTATGATACCACGAATCTAATGGCATAAGTTTTGTCACATTCCGACAAGCGTACACAAAGTGGAGTGGTTGTTTGTAAAAGTCGCGATACGGAAACTTTTTACGGATACGGGTTAATTCTAACGCGCACACACGTCCGAATCAACTTTCATGAAATCTTATACGTTGGGATATACCATACGCGCCTTTCGATATAATTGGTACGCGACGAGACGATCCCGTTTGGCGGAGTGCACTCTGTATCACAAAATTTTAGTTTTAAAATACCAAGTTTTTGGTCGTTTTGGAGGCCGAATAATTTAACAAATAAAATAAATTAATAAAAACTAAAAGAACAGTTAAATTCTTGGTTATATTGAGAAAAAACCTTTAAATTAGATTTTGAAAATATTAAACGGGTTGGTGGCAAATTAGGTATGAACATAGGGGTTTGGGTCAAATTTCTGAACTGTTCTTGTATAGTTTTTCGGCCAACTTTTTGTCGATTTTTCGACCAATCCAGAGAACAAATATTCGTCCCTCTTGGAGAAAATTCTAGAGGGTTAGGTTGTGAACATATACGGACAAACCTCTCACAAAAAGAATCAATGATGAAAGAGATATGATACCATGAAGAGGGGGACTCGGGGCTGCCGCTGTGCACTGCGTGCGTTGTTCGTCCGCGCACGGGCGGTCGTCGGCCACTGCGGCGGTGGTCGTCGGTGTCGAGGGTCGACGCTGAGGTCGTGGTGAAGGAGGAGATGAGAGATTAGGGTTAGGGTTTAGGTTTTGTAATATATATATATATATATATATATATATATATATATATATATATATATATATATATATATATATATATCGAGAGAGAGAGATATGGGGAGTCTAGGCAGCAGGCGGGGGGGTGCTGCGGGTAGGTTAGGGGAATATGTTTTGTTTTGGTTTTTGTTTTTATTATTATTATTATTGTTATTTTCTTTCTTTTCTTTTCTTATTTAATAACTATATATTTATTTATATATATATATATATATATATATATATATATATATATATATATATATATAATTTCTAAAAATATATTTGCACCCAAAATAACTTCTAGGAGATTTATAATATTTTAACACGAGATAAATTGTAGTACAAATAACTTTGGAGAAATACATTTAAATAAGTATCTGTTTATAATTAAATAATCAAAAATTCATTTTCTAAGAGAATACTTTAAAATTTTATCATTTAAATGAAGAGAAAATAAAATACTAAAAAAAATACAAAATAAAGTTGGGGGTTTCGGTCATGGGTAGGATTAGGATTCTAAAAGAATGAGTTAATGGCAACTAATATGCAAATCTACAAAAAGAGAAAATGCCTAACTTGGAATGGAGAATTATGGGTTACTAATTGTAGAAAAGTTGGAATTGGAAAATAACCATAGTTAAATTATATATATATATATATATTATCTAAATATTTAACACAAGAATCTATGGTTGTTACACTATGTCATACAAATGCCAAATGATCGAATTTTTGTGCCATGAAAAGATCCTAAAGGTAGTGTCTCATGTGTAGGCTACTTCCTATGAAGGAAGATATAGATTTTGGGACCATCCTATATTATTAATGTCCAAACCACGGTGAAGTATCCTAATAAAATTATTGGATTTTAATTAATTTGAAAAATAATCTAAAATAAATACAAGAAATATAAAATACACACAAGATACCTATTTTTGGGTGAGGGGGTTTACACTTTCTTCTTCCTCCTTCCCTCAAGAGCTCCCCTTGACCGAAGCCCTAGCCCTAGACTTCGTTCTAGGAAGAGGTTTGTTAGTCCACCAAGGCAAGCACATCTTTTTCAAAGTGGTGAAGCCATAGATTTTTGGATTTTCATATATATGTTATTTTAAAAAAGTGGTTGATCGATACCTATTATTGGATTTTAATGTTCATATTTTATGGATCTGCTCCAGAGTGGTTCACACTTTCCCCTTACTCACATTCGGCGGCAAAGTCATTGATCGATAATCGATGTACCTTATTTGAGGAGACTATATTTTGACCAAGTGTCCCCATGTGATAAGACTCATATGACCAACTGTAAGTTTTATGATTCGACCTGATTTCTTATATCCATGCCGATACAATACTAACTGCCACGTGTACATATATTATAAATATGCACTGAGGTACGACATAACTTGCTACGTGCTATGAGATTACATATTTTGGGTTGTGCATCGAGAATGTCTCATATACCATACGATATGTGATATTATTATATTAATTTCCCAGCACGGGTATGGTATGTGGGTTAACTACCAAAGTGTGGCTAGGACTTGATCGATTGTTGCATCACACTAGGGTGAATCTAAATTGAACTGCCAAGTGACAAAGTGGATTCGTATCTAGCGTGGATAGTACTACTGTACAACATATAAGGGGAGTAACATGTGACCACGTCATGTGATTCTAACTAACCGTAGGATTAACTAGGCAACTAAAATATATAGAGCATTGGGAGGGAATAGAATCTCCAGATCGTGCCTAACTAGCCACCTCCAGTCATCTGAATTGGGGTGTGAATGCTAGTTCCCATGGATATTGTTTAAATTCTTATTAGTGGATGGCAATATTCGACTATTATATGATACTATGTGTTATATGCAATCTTAGCACGATGGCCTTACGAGGGACCGGTACATACTACTATATGATATACGATGATTTGTGGCTCGGCTAATCCTGCTAGTACCTGGTTCGATCTGAGGATTCATATATGCATAATACCTCTGGGATAACCCAGACTCCACGTATCAAGTCATAGTATTGATTGGCCGATTAAATGAGTATGTGCTGGTAGTCTAGGGACATACACTATTGTGGTACGATGGTTCAACCCTTGTCCTTGTTTGGTTGTAGGGTTGTGCCAATATGTCACAATAGGTCATATACCAAAGCTGTATATTATACCTATATCTTAGCTTATATTATGGCATGTGTGTCCTGGATTATATTGATGTATTGCATCTTCGTCGTATTTATAATTGGTTAGTCATACCCAGTCTCAGAGTTGTACGACACCTCTTGTCCTTGTTTTGTTGTAGGGGTGCCCTAATTCTCCAATAAAAGGTCATACGCTTGCCATTATGGCACGAACTTTCCTATTTTATGTACCTTATTGGTTTTGCTCCATTCACTTGTGCTTCTTTGTGGTACTTGCTATCGGAGCCTGACCCCGCTGGTTTTGTTTGGCTATGTTTAGTAGCAGAGCCTGAGGATCCTGTCCTATATCTGTCCGATGGTGCATATCATGAGGATATCCGCCGAGAAACTTGAGTGGGTTTTTTCTTTCCCACTATGAGTATCATTTGCATTACCTTTTTGGCGTTTAGCCGATGGCACTTGTTAGCTAGTTTATCTGGACATTAGTTCCTTTACATGATTATATATTATTCAGACCGCAGCTGACTTACAGTCATGTACTCTTAAAAATGTACAAGTGTACCATCATGTATAACTAGTTTTATGATCATTCTGATATAGCGTCAGGGACGCCTAACTGCTTTATCTTACATGTTCATTCTTATTATTTCTTGGTTGATGATTGAGATATAGATGTTCTTGACCCTAGGTGACTTGATTGTAGCATGCATTCCCTTGTATCTTGACAACCTTAGCACATTGTGGCTTACTTTGATATTCTACAAGGTGTGGTTGGCTCAGTCACTCCCCCACTCTCCAATATTCTGGTTCTGGGACGTGACAACTTCTGAGCACCAGCTTGCATCACTGAAGTCTTCCACTATTATCGGATAACCACTACAATACAGTACATACTTATGAGTCCTTTTAAGATATCCATCACTCTCTTCACAGCTTTTCAGTGCTCAATACCTGGATTGCTCTTAAACCGATTCAGCATCTCCACGGTGAAAGCTAAGTCAGGACTTGTGGCATTTGTTGCATACATCAAACTCCTGATGATGTTTGAGTACTCCAGCTTCTTGACACTTTTTCTTGGATTAGGCTTCAACTTCTTGTTACACATGTACGAAGTATCGCTCCTTGGAAGATCATGATATCCATAGTGTGTGAGCATCTTCTCAATATAATGAGATTGAGACAGCGTAACTCCAGTATCTGTCCGGATGATCTTTATCCCTAGAATAACATCAGCATCCCCCAAGTCCTTCATACTGAACTTGAACGAGAGGAACTTCTTTGTCTCAGTGACACATGTTAAATTCGTACCCAGGATCAGCATGTCAACCATATACAGACAAACTATGACTCCTCTTCTACCAGCGAACTTAGTATAAACACACTTATATGTCTCGCTGACCTTGTAGTCTTTTAATCTGATGAATTTATCAAAATTCTCACACCACATCTTGGAAGCTTGCTTCAAATCATACAGTAATTTTACCAACTTGACGACTTTGAATTATACTAGCTTATGAAGGCCCTTGACGACAAATCCTTCTGGCTGTTGTATGTAAATTTCTTCGGTCAACTCTCCATTCAGGAATGCTATTTTTACAACCATCTAATATATTACTAGCTTATGAATTATACTTAGAGCAATCAATATTCTAATGATTGTCATTCGTGCTACAAGAGCATATGTGTCGAAGTAGTCGATCCCTGCTTCTTAGAAAATCCCTTGGCTACCGCCCTTGCCTTGAACTTATTAATAGTTTCGTCGGCCTTTATCTTCTTCTTGAATATCCATTTACATCCGATGGACTTTGCTCCTTCAGGCAGATCCACCAACACCCACGTGTTGTTAGAGGTTATCGAGTCAAACTCGTCGTTGACAGCCTCCTTCCAGAAGACAGCATCTCTGGTTTTCATTGCCTCATTATAGATAAGCGAATATGCTTCTACATGATAGGTGACAAAGTTATCTCCGAAGTCCTTCTGTCTTCTCACTCGCTCACTCATCGGCTCTGCGAGTTCTAGTTCGAACGTTGTCTCTTCAGTGACAATTTCTTCTTGGACTATATTTTCATTGGAAGCGTCAACCCCCTCCGCACCCATACATCCAGAATATCCGCGAGAACAATGTTCTTATGCCTTACAAAATTATCTTCAAAGAATTCTGTGTTACAAGATTCGATGATATGATTTTATTCAATATCAAGAAACCTCTGAGCATTACTATTCTCAGCATAACCCAAGAAGATAGGCTTCATAGTCTTCGTTCCCAGCTTATGAATCTGTAAGTCTGGAAGATTAACATACAGCAGACATCCCCACACTCGAATGACATTCAAGTTGGATCTGACTTTAAACCAGAGTTCATGAGGAGTGACATCAGAAGTTGCGTACGGTACACTGTTCAGAATAAAAGTAGCCATAAGTGTAACTTCTTCTCAGAAGTAGTTTAAAAGACTTGTAGTTAACATCATAAAGTTCAACATCTCTGTCAACGTCATATTCTTTCTTTCTGCAACTTTATTTAATTAAGGAGAATACGGAGCAGTTGTCTCATTGACAATTACATGTTCTCTAGGAAATGATGCAAATTTAAGAGACTTATACTCTCCGCCTCGATAACTTCTTAGACTCTTGAGTTGTTGTCCAGTTTGACGTTCAACTTCAGCCCTGAACTACTTGAACTTCTTAAATGCTTCATATTTTGACTTGAACAGATAGACGGACGCGTACTTTGAGTAGTCATCGATGAACATAATAAAATACTTCATCCCGACATTTTTGGAGAATTGTTTGAAGTGACAGATATCTGAATGCACCAATTCGAGAAGATATGTGCTTCGGTTTACCTGTTTAAATAGTTTTCTGGTGATCTTTGTCTGCGCACAGACTTCACGCTTCTCCACCTCCTTACTCCTATATTTCGATATAAGCCCTAGACTAGACATTTTGTTTATTCTTTTACAATAAATATGTCCTAGTATATTATGCCATAATTCAAGAGGATAACCAGAAGAAGAGACTGTATTAACAATTTCAGTCGGAGTTATAAGTTAAAGTTTAAACATCCCTTTGGTACAAAATGCTTTTAAGAAGTATGTTCCTTTATATGACATTACCATCTGTACAATATTGATGTCCATCCTTAAGCCTGTGTCACAAAGCAGACTTCCTGAGATCAAGTTTTTGGTTATCACCGGTACATGTAGGACCATGTATGGCAACTCTAGAGGGGTGAATAGAGTTTATGTATGCAGCAGAATAAAATCACTTGTTAAAATATAATTCTATGGCATGTAATGGTGATCAACTACTAACAGTTAGAATATATCTCATGTATAAGAATACTACTAGAAGTATTATAAATATATGTAGTAGAGTAAGAGAGAAAGCAAACACAAAAACCAAGATGTATACTGGTTTCCCTCTAAGAGGACTAGTCCAGTCCCGAGAACTCAAGCTCGGAGTTGTATCCACTATAATCACCAATCCCTATTTGATCTGAAGGCTTGTCACTTCTTTACACCATGAGTTTTGATCTGAAGTCTCGCAACTTCACACACCACGAGTTTTGATCCGAAGGCTCGCAACTTCATACAGAAGAGGGTTGATGAACCAAGCTCTTTATAACTCTGTAGACTTCTAGAACGAGACCGCACTTAGAACTTAGAAGGCTAGGGAGTTGATCTTGGAGATAAGAAAGTTTAGGCTCTGAGGGTTTACTTACTATAGGATAGAAAAATTTAGAATGGTTGAGTGAGTAAGAATGAGAATTCCAATCATATTTATAGGTTGTAGGCAAACAAAATTCGGTTAGAATTCGGTTAAGGTTTAATTCAAATTTTTAACCATTGGGCCAAGAAATCAGGAGCTATTGAACTGGTTGATTTCATACCAAAAGGGTAACCGAGTTCGGTACGAGTTCGACCCGAGTTCGGTCTCCTAGTATGGTAGACTTTGTAAATAAATATGGCCTGATTTTGTGGATAGGTTCTTTAGTTTATTTGAGTGGACTAAGTATCTGAGTATAGTTACTTGGGATTTGTCAGTGTGACTCAGCGTACATCAGTCCTAGTCTCAAATAAATAAAAAGATTATATTTGAATATGAAACCAATAGTTGTTGTAGAGTCTGACTTTGGTACTGACGGAGTTGATATGCTTTGCATTGAGTATCTGCTTCATCTGTGTTTTGGACCTGATTCATCTTATGTTTGACGATTATCAGAATCAGGTTGACTGTGGCCACTTTGTGTTAAAAATCTTTCCCATTATGATAAGTGACAAACTATGCCAAAATACACATATGGTGAGTCTGATGTAGCCTTTGATGCAAATAGTTGAAACGTAGACGGAGTTTCTTTGAATGTAGATCTTTTCTTGAAAAACTAGCTTTTAGAAAAAGCTCCTCCATAAGTAGATCTTTCCTTTGAACAGGAGCATTTAAAAGACCTCTAACTTGACATTTTTTATAGCAAAATTGGTGCAGATATGTCAACAAAATATATATCATATTTATATGTCATCAACTATACATCATCAACTATAATCGTCACATATTTTGTCATTTCTCCTCCTTTGTCAAAATATCATAGTGTAAAATAAAAACTCTCACGTAATGAGTGATTAGGACAAATTGAAGAAATAGACATAATAACCAGATTAAAGTAGCATGTATTTTAATAAAAAATAAATAACCAGAAATAATAACATGCTTTTGTTTTAATCAGAATAAATGACAAGGCTAGCACTAGACAAATAACCAAAAATAGCATAAATATTTGAACATTTTAAGCAAATATTTCTAGTACAGTAAAAATAAAAAAACTAATACATCCATATAGCTATAAGAAATATAAAACATCATCATAGATCATCAGCAGCAGCATCAGCAGGCAGGTGATCGTCAAAGTATGCTCCGGCAGGGTCAAAGTACTGCTGAACAAATGGATCATCACTCATGTATCCTGGGCGAAAAGGATTATGAGCCACTGGGTGAGGTGCAGTAGGATGATGGGCTAGGTGATATTGAAGATCTGCTAGTGAGTTGGCTAATGTGTGAGCCTGAAGAGTGGTACGATAAGACTGGTCGTGAAGTCGAGTGATAATCATAGTATTCTGCTCCTGGTGTTGAGTAACTATCATCTCATTTTGCAACCTGAATTGCTCGCGAAACATCTCCTGGATAGAGTCCAAGGTAGCAGGCGGTGCAGAGGATGAAGGAGTAGGAGTTGGAGCAGGAGGGGCTGGGGCTGGGGCTGGATCAGCTGGTTCATCAGAATCAGATGAGTTGTCTTCATCAGGAATGAGAGAAATAGGCTGAATCCTGCGGGCTTTGGTCAGGTAGGTTGGCTCAGATAGATAAGTAGGTTCTTCCATAGGGATATGGAAGTGCTCCGATACCAATTGTAGGACCGTGTATGGCAACTCTAGAGGGGGTTGAAGTAATGAGATCAAATCCGTGGCTGCTGCTGTTATATAAAAATACTTGAACCGAATTCGGACCGAGTTCGGACCGAACTCTGTCCGAGTTCTGATGGCTCAGGATTTTTAAAAATATATTTTGCAAAAAGCTATAATAGTTATAAGAAAAACATATAAGTGATCTCATACAAGTATACAATATATCTGGTCTATAAATAAGACAGGC
The DNA here is from genome assembly GCA_036927795.1 of Iris macrosiphon. Lineage (NCBI taxonomy): Eukaryota > Viridiplantae > Streptophyta > Magnoliopsida > Asparagales > Iridaceae > Iris > Iris macrosiphon. Next base: position 48,340,767 of record JAYESA010000010.1, read on the forward strand.
TATTTATTAGTCATTGCTATTTAGACAAGTCATTAAACAGAATTTATAGCAGTCAATTACTGAATAAATGATTAATTGTATTTAGGAAATATTTTGTAAATAACTCTTTGTATATCATTACTCGGTAAGATATTTTTGATATTATTAATTAGTTGTAGGGGCCAATTCCTAGCTAGCGGTTGTCCGAAGACACTTAAGTACCGTGTCGCTTAAGGCTGTTTACACCTTGTTGACAGAATGACCCTTTTTAGGCTATTTAATAATAATTTCTATACCTTTAGAGCATAATATTGAAGAATTATTTAACAAAAGTTTTCTTCATATACAGTTTAAGAATAATTGAACTATCATATTTAATGAGTACAATATACTTTTGTAAATATGAAAATTGTGTTACCGTAATGACTTAATAGTCATGTTTTTGTTTCTTGGTGCAATTGCCATGAGAATATACATTTGGCTTTTTGCAATCACTAACTTTCTCCTTTACTATTACGTCTTGCCGCAAATCGTTCCGCATATATAATTAGAATAAGACTTTGGTATCCAAGGTTTCGATCCGTATTTGTTAGCTTTAGGAATCCACTTATATATATTCATATCAACCAATTTTCTAGGCTTACACTGATGTGTAATGTGTCCTTTTAAACCACAATAATGACATATAGCATGGGCATTTGTGTTGGGCATAGAAGGATGAGTATGTGAAGTGGTGTGACATGTCTTGCGTGGATATTTGTAATAGAATGCATGTTTATGTGAAGTATATTGTGTTCCACATGCATGATAGTATGGAGTATTTGGTTTGCTTGCTGGTGTCTTGTTGTTAGTGCTCTTTTGTTTAGCCATGTGTCTCGTGTTAGACTGAGTAGTAGGTTGTACGACCTGCTTTTTCAATCTAATCTCTAACTTTTTAGAGGTGGCATATAAATTATCATATTTAGTAGTAAGAGCATCTATCTTAAGTGAGGCATTAGAGTACTTCTCCTTTTTCTGTTTTAAGTCCTCTTTAAGTTTAGCATTTTCTTGATTTCTTTCATCATAGCAGTCAAGTGCTTCTTGTAGGCTAAGCTCAAGTTTGGAGATATCAATAGATTCATCAGAAGAGGAGTTTTCTCTAGCTTCCTTAAGTAAGCAAATAAGCTAATCATTCTTAAGCTGATAAGATTTTATATCTTTTCGAGCTTGCTTATAGTTATTTCTAAGCTTATTATAGTCTTCAAACAAATCAATAAAAGCATCAGATAATTCGTCATACAAAATATCTTTTGTTAGTGAGTCATCATTTACCTCGCTTACCATTAAGCACAAGTCTGTCGTATGTTGAAGATTTTTGTCATTCTCGTACTGGATGCTTGCATTAATTGCTAGACTTTTACTTGGGCATAAGTTTGCAATATCTTCTTTCTTGCTGTCATCATTGTTGCATTGAATGTCTGCATCCTTCTTTGTACTTGCAACTTCTTCATTTTGGTATAAGCTTGCAATATCATAAGGTTCTTCTTCATCTTCTTCTTTGTCTCCATAAGTTGCTTCCAGCATTCTCCATATCTCATATGATATTTTGCACTTGGAGATAAGTTTGAATTCGTCTTCTCCTAGAGTGCAGTAGAGTATGTACATTGCCTTTGTATCATCGCTTGCTGCTTTCTTTTCATCTTCAGTATATTCACTATCTGCTTTGTCAACTTTTTTGTAACCATTAGTAACGTAAGTCCATAAGTTAAAGCCAAAAGATTTTAGAAAAGCACTCATATGTATTTTCCAAAATAGATAATTAGAGCTGTTAAAAACAAGCGGCTTATCAAGAAGTTGGCTTTCGCCATTGATGAAAAATAGAGATCTTGTTGTTGCCATATGTTATACTCTTTGGATGTTAATCTGATAATCAAGAGAACTTGCAGTAATTCTTATATATAGAATATCAATTTTGATACAATTTAGAAACAAAAGATATCAGTAATATCTATATAAAGAGAGCACCTGTTCTGATACCAATTGGAAGAGTAGTTGGGATCAGAAACTAATTAAGAGACTATATGCTCTAATACCAATTATGGAGAATTGATATCAGCAATAGTTCCAATGTAAGAATACCTGCTCTGATTGTAGGAACAAATTGTATCAGTAACTAAATAAGAGACTACCTGCTCTGATTCCAATTGTAGGAGCAATTGGGATGAGCAAAAGTTCCTATATAAAAGTAAAAGTTCTAATATAAGAGTAACTGCTCTAATACCAATTGTGGGAGCAATTGGGATCAGAAATTAAATAAGAGATTATCTGTTCTGATACCAGTTGTGGGAGCAAATGGTATTAGTAAAAGTTCTGCTATAAGAGTACATGCTCTGATACCAATTGTAGGACCGTGTATGGCAACTCTAGATGGGGTAAATAGTGTTTATGTATGTAGCAGAATAAAATTACTTGTTAAAATATAATTCTATGGCATGCAATGGTGATCAACAACTAAAAGTTAGAATATATCTCATGTGTAGAATACTACTAGCAGTATTATGAATATATGCAGTAGAGTAAGAAAGAAAGCAAATGCAAACACCAAGATGTATACTAGTTTTCCTCTGAGAGGACTAGTCCAGTCCCGAGAACTCAAAATCGGAGTTGTATCCACTATAATCACCAATAGTGAATCACAAGCTTTGATCTGAAGGCTTGTCACTTCTTTACACCATTTTGATCCGAAGTCTCGTAACTTTACACACTATGAGTTTTGATCCGAAGGCTCGCAACTTCACACAAAAGAGGGTTAATGAAGCAAGCTCTTTACAACTCTATAGACTTCTAGACCGAGACCGCACTTGGAACGTAGAAGGCTAGAAAGTTGATCTTGGAGATAAGAAAGTTTAGGCTCTGAGGGTTTACTCACTATAGGATAGAAAGATTGAGAATGGTTGAGTGAGTAAGAATAAGAATTCAAATCCTATTTATAGGTTGTAGAAAAACAAAATTCGATCAGAATTCGGTTAGGATTTAATTTAAATTTCCAACCGTTGGGCCAAGAAATTAGGAGCTATTGAACTGGTTGATTTCATACCAAAAGGGTAACTGAGTTCGGTCCGAGTTTGGCACGAGTTCGGCCTGAGTTCGGTCTCCTAGTATGGTAGACTCTATAAATAAATGTGGCCTAATTTAGTGGATAGGTTCTTTGGTTTATTTAAGTGGACTAAGTATCTGGGTATAGGTACTTGAGATTTGTCAGTGCGACTCAGCATACATCAGTCATAGACTCAAATAAATAAAAGATTATATTTGAATATGAACCAATAGCTGTTGCAGAGTCTGACTTTGGTACTGACAGAGTTGATATGCTTTGCATCGAGTATCTGCTTTATCTGTATTTTGGATCTGATTCACCTGATGTTTGACGATTATCAGAATCAGGTTGACTGTGACCACTTTGTGTCAATAGTACATGCTTCATATCCTGAAGCGTCAACGACTTTCCCGAAGTTAGTTTCAGTACCACCGTCCTGATCCCAAGTACTCAAGCTTGTGCCTTGTTCGCCATCGAAATCTTCTCAAAAGTAGGCTTGTATGTGGTGAACCATTCCTTCTTAGAGCAAATATGGCAGGATGGACCAGTATCCACCCAGCAGTCGGTGTCGATACCAGTTGAGCCAACCTACACAATTATACCAACCAAGGTAGTCTCACATTGCTCTTTCAATTTAGGTTTGGATCTGCAGTTCTTCTTGTAGTGCCCCCCCTGGCACAGCTGGGCCATCCTACACTTGAATTTTGGGAACGTCCAGTGCCAAAATCACTAAAGAGAATGGCTATTGAGAATGCGACTAGTCGTCCGAGAAGCGGTCTAAGAGGAATGGCCTTCTTCCCACAGTTATAGCAAATCATATATGACTTGGGCTTTATCTTGAATGAAGTCGACTTCACCTTCAGATGGTTGAAGTCCTTCTTATTGTAAGAAGCCTTTTTCTTTCCCTTGGATTCTCCATCATGCACCATGTTGGCCTTGACCAACTGTTTGGGCAGAGAGTCCGCTTTGAGATGAGCCATCAACTCGTCATCAACATGGATCTAGTGCAGGAGGCGCTAATGATCGACCTCCATCTTCTTACGGTGCATTTTCGTAATGAAGCTGCTCCACCCAGGCGGGAGCTTGGCGACAATACCCCCCATGATAAAGTTTCAACTAAGGGCATGTCATCATCCTCAAGTTTTTGACGTAGCTTGAGAAATTCCTTGACTTGAGGCAACATTATCTTGTCATCCTCAAATCACATCTTCCAGAACTTTTATGTCACATGGATCATATTTATGTTCCCATTAGACTTGTAGTGCTATCCAGAGACTCTCAAACATCATTTGCATGGGTTTTCTTGCTATATGACTCCGCCATAGAATCTTCCATGGAGTTCAGAATTAGTGATTTACAGAGGTTGTTGTCTCTCCTCTACTACGTCTACAATACAGTGGCCCCAGCAATCCTATGAGCATCATCCGAAATAGTAGGCTCGGATTCTGTCAACACGTAATCCACAATCACGAGTTAAAGATTGAGACTGACCTTTCTCTTCCAGATGCTAATGCTGACCGTCAAACTTTTCAAGTTTGTTAAAACTTGTATCGAGAAGGTTTGCATGGTTGTTCTCTATCCTACACGGATCTTGCTTTAAGATTTTTAGTTCCGAGGCTTAATCAAAAGAGAGTAGAACAAAGGCCAGGAACAGAGGTTCACGCAAACTTTACAGTCTACCTCTGTTTGATCCTGAAGTTGTAGTCGAGATCAGGATTTCACACAAAAGTTTCGCCTCTGATATCCTCGATTCCAAGCAAGAACTATAATATATCTCTCGATTAGAACTTCCAGAAACTGGTTACAATAAAACAAAAAATAAACTTCGTTCTTCCTTGTAAACGTAGATGCAATAAGACAGAACATAATACAACTTAGCAGAATAGAAGTAGAAGAAGAAGATAGAAATAATGCTTTCTCGAGTGATGAACATCACTGTTGCTCAGAGCAAGATTCGCCTCACATGATCTGCTCCCAGGAAATAGCAAGTGCCGAGAAGAACTACTAGAAAGCTCATCGTTACCTCTATCACAAACTCTCACAAACTCCTGGACTCCAATGGTGGCAGCAGGATGATACTCTCTCTGTCTCTCAATTTCTAAGTTAGTTCTCAAAGGGGGCACGAAGTTATTATTCATAGAGTATGGTGGAAATCCTAACCCTAATCATGATCGCTAATCAGTTACGGAAAGATAGGAACAAAATAAATTCAATTCCAACAAAAATTGGATCTGAATTAATGACCAAATCTTTCCATAACTGTTTAAATCCCACAATCAGCGAGTATATGAGCCCAGGCCGTTGTTTGCGCATATGCGCGTAGCAGCACACCGCAGCTTCACCTGCGCACATATACCCAGCAGCTCATGCACGCATACGCGCAGTAGTGTAGGAGAGCATGCACGTAAACACGTAAACATGCATAGCGTGCACATAACACGCGCATATCCGTACATAGCCTCGCATAGCCCGTACATACCCGCTCAGCGTCCGCTCATGCGCAAAAACTCGTGCAACAAATGCGTACAAGCGCAATGCAACGATGTTGACATGCTAAGTGTGCCATCAAAGCACCACTTTGCGCCCTTCAGCCCGAATCCAAGTCGCTATAGCAGACTTAGCTCCTAAGGAATTATTTCCATTATAGTGACAAAAAGCATAAATACTTTCTTTGATGAGTTAATCATTATTCCTCCTAGAAAAATACCCTCATATGGCACCCACATGTGCCCCACCACAACCCATGTACATACCTCAACACAAAAAAAGCCTTATATTGAGATACCAACTTGGAGTTGTAGCCAATGTAGGACTATCTTTACTAGTCCAAAGGAAAACTCCAACACTATGAAGCATCTAAGGAAAAATAAATCTCCATGTTAGCAATTATTTTGAGAATTATATTTTCACTAATCATAAATCTTAATGCAAAAACATAAATGCGTAAGTTTTTCCTTTTTGTGGTTCTTTATGAGAGATGTTTAATCTTTGTAAATTGTTGCTCTCTCACCAACTCCTCAACTTTAGAAATAAGATAATTATGAATTTTTTATGATGTCTCTTTGGAACAACAACACACATTATATACACATCCAAATGGTGTGTCTTTTCAAAAAAGACATATTTTCTAAAAGTTGTCTTTCACGAAAAATCACATACTTCAATTGTGTCCATTCCAAAGATTTGTAACTCTTCCCAAAAGCTTCTAGACAACAAAAGAGTGTGTGCCTATTTGTAAAGGTGTGAGAGAGGACTTTTTCCTATATTCCAATAATATCTTTTTTTCTACTAAGAAAAGACAATTAATGAATTCTATTATTAACTATCAATTTGTATTATCATGTGTGACATAAATTCTTATATTCTTCCACTTGGCGAATATGATAAGACAATTGATAGGACCTTAAGTTTAAATCTTGATATGGTTAATTCTTAAACACCAGTGTCAGATTTATAAAGGTGAATCATGGTGGTTGTAAGTCAATTAACTGACAACATTTTCTTCTAGGGATGGCAAAGGGGTGGATAGGGGCCGGAGACCAAACTACAAATTCCCGTCCTCGAGCGTGTTCGAATTCCCGTCCACATCCCCATCCCCAGTCGAGTTTAATTTTTGCCCACATCTCCGTCCCAGTTAAACAATGCACTCTTCATCCCCGCCCCGCCTCGTTAACACTTTCGGGGATAGATTTTCCTGTCCCCGTTCTCTATCACGTTAACATTTTTTATGTACAATATAAGCTTAAAAAAAATTTCATTCCCAAAAAAATACAAGACAGCTTAATAGAATCTTGGTTTCATTAAAAATATATCTATTAGATATAGAAAATAATACAATACAACAAAAAGAGAGAATATTAATCCAACAAAAACATACAAGAACTAAAAAAGATATTAATATCTAACAAATAACAATGGGTTGCACATATGGGTATAGGTAATTGGGTCAGAAATTTATCGGGACAGGGAGTATTATACCCATACCCGGCTCTGAACCTGATTGGACAATTTTTTTAATCTCCTTCTCCACCTCCGTCCCCATTTTTAAATTTTTAAACCCACCTCCGTCGAAAAAAAAAAATTCAATCCACCAGAATACGGAGACGGACACGGCCAACTACCACGTACAAGGTACTATACGTCGTACGACGATCACGGCTATAACTAGAACAGGGGGTGTATGCTACAATCAGGTCACTTAGGGCCACACAAACATCTATGTCTAAATCTATCAAATAAGAAACAATAATCATAGAGCATATATGATACAGCAATAAGGTGTCCCAAACGCTTTCTCAACATGTTCTGCAGACCAGCTATACAAAATAAAGAGCTGGTGGAATATCAAAAGTACATGATAGTGATCAGCTGCAGTCTGATTTAATACAATCATGTAAGAAAAACTAAATGTCCAAACGTGCCGTCTAACAGGTGTCGGTGGCTAAACACCAAAAAGATAAAATGTACAATGACAAGCAAGAAAAAAAAACCTACTTGTTATCATCGGTGACCATGTTCCTTATACGCGCCATGAGTCGGGAAAAAGTATGCTGGATCCTCGGGTGCTGGCTCGAAACCTGGCCATAAAAAACTAGTGGGCCTAGACCCCAAATAGCAAGTACCACAAAGGAAGCATGAAATGAAGAAACAAAAACTCAAGAAATATATAATAATATAAGTTCTATGTCGTAACTTAGGTCTATAGTATATCCTAGCACAAATGTCACATCCCGATCTCCCGCAGGATAGTCCGTCCCTGCTAGGGGCAAATCAACGGCACCAGCGCTCTGGCAGGACGATCATTTCTATCAGGACGTGATGTTGTGCAAGCACAAGATGCACCCCCGTAAGGCTATGATCTGAACAGGCCACAGAGTCGCACAGATAGTCTCCAATGCAGCAAAAATTTGAACGACACGAGTAAACGGCTGTTCGATAATAAGTTCAAAAAGTTATTATAGCAGAAGCATTGAATAAACACAAGTATGATACAATAACAAGCTCTTTATTGATAATCAAAAAATATTACATGTAGCGCTAGGTTGAGATTACAAGTCGCTCAAGCTCTCTCTCTCTCTCTCTCTCTCTCTCTCTCTCTCCAAACAATAAAGACGTGCAAAAGCGACTTACAATATGGGATAATACATAGGCGATGTTCCAACATTATGTCTTGTATATGTGCTTCAGCTTTGGACGCAACACTCCAAGACTCCAGAGCAAACTTCACACCTTAGAGCGCACGAGGGGTTACTCTGCACCGAACGAGGTTCTCCCGTACCCTGCAAGCAATCTGGTGGGTTATCAGTACATAAATGCACTGGTGGGGAGGCTTATGACCCGCTCGACAAATCCAAACACGTTATATTAGTTCCGTGCACCATCTATTAAGTTGTCTTTCTAGTCTTGTCTTAGGATCAATTTTATGGCAATGATGTAAAGCCTAACTCGTGTGGCAGTGCGCCATGCAATATAAGAGGAACACGGCAAAACTTACCCACTTACCATTCATCCTTCCCTGTCTAACGACACAACCAAGTTAACCAAACAAGAATATATATATAAGGAAAACCAAGAATCACATAAGCAAACACAAGTGTTACAAACGTATTTCTGACTCAAGTGAACGACATACATAAATTTGTGATACTCATATTACTTTGTGACTAGGTTGTTCACATGCATTATACTCAGGCCGTTTAGATTTTTTAGATGTCTTATACTCATATTATTCAAGTGTGTTCAGAGCTTCAGATTACTTGGTTCAATTAACGATCTGCAGGCAGAGTGCGCGTGCATCCGTTACTTGCCTCAAGTCCATACGAGCCCATACGCGGGTTGCCGCCACGTATGCAATATACCTAATAATACATATTTGGTCTTATGACCTGACGAGCCGCCATGGACAAATTATAGTCTCGGCAAGGGAATAAGATGCAACGCAGGTAGCGAGCCCCGCTACACGCCTTCCCGTCCGAAGTAAACAACTATCCTCATATTCCTGACCGATTCAGATCGGCCCTGATGCCCCGGTGCACCATCCGCAGGAACTATAAGCCTGTACAAAGGTTGTTCTTGACCATTGACGATCTATATACTAAGTTTACAAGCGAAGGATTTTAAGAAACATAATTGGAACACATTTATTCAATATAGGTCTATAACAAAGTCTATCGGTTCAAACGATTCAGTATAAGTTCATAGCATAGTATGCATATTCTAATCATCGCATTATCCCGTGTGTTCTTTTCAATGCACAGTAAAGGTAACATTTTTACTACTTATTGTAGCTTCTATTTCGGAAGTTGCCTTGGGGACCCAAAGGTCCCGAAGCCTTTCCATGTTTCTATTACTTGGGTCAAAAATGACTATTTTGATAGTCACCCTGCCTCAGGTAGGTAAACTATGTTATGTATTGTGCTTCCATACTGTGGTATTATCTCTGTGACAAGCATTGTATATAAGATAGATAGCATAAGGATATCAACTCGACCAGTTCTAGACAATAAAGAGGAGTCTACTTGCACTAAGCTAAGGTAGCATGCGAGGGTCTAACTATAAGCCAAGTTTTATTTCTATTTCTAACACAAGCAATACAAGATAGGATTATTCCTTTAGCTAGGTGCGTTGTATTCTTATTAGCATGCAATGGGTGATTCGCCTAGCGACTAGCATGTATCTTCCGTATTTTTTAAGTGTGCAAGCTAAGTAAAGACAGGTTCATCGTAGCCACCCTCCTTAGCGAAGATTCATTTCGTCCTAGCTATACTATGAGCGAGTCTTTGAAAGTCTAAGTCTGAACTCCTGAAGGGCCAAGTCTGAATCCTTTGCCTCAAGCGAGTCTTCTTGCAGAGCAAGGGGGGTTAGGTCATCGTACTTGTGCCATTTGAATCGGCTATCCGCATTGATATGGAGGGGGTCATTACAACAATGGCCTAACCCTACAATCAAATAAGGACAAGAGTTGAATCAATCATACTATGATAGTCCATTTCCCTAGGCTACTAACAGAATAATATAATCACAATCAAGTCCAATTAATAAGATCAGTCAATCACTTGTACGACTTGCTAATTGTGAAGTTTGAGGTTATCTCAAAATAATGCATAATAGGTATCCTCATATCACTCTATTACTGAACATGAGCTAACCGAACCAAATAAAATAATTATACAAGCACTTTACAAATTATAGCAGTTCTCCGTAGGGCCACTGTGCTAGATTACGGTATTAGCAGTTCCAATATTTCTATAGTAAAATAGTGGCTCGAACTTATTTATAATAGGTCAGATACTACACTCCACTAAGGCGGATGATATACAATATCTATAGTGGCCATCCCACAGCGCACATAGAATGAATCTATGTGGAAAGGTTCGTTGGCATGATCTCGGGATATTGTTTCCTTCCAATGTTACTATCACTTTTAGTTGCCTAATTAACCCTATATTATTTTAAAATCTCAAGACGTGGCCACATGAGAATTTCTCTTAAGATGTCGTACAATAGATACGAATCCATGGAAGTTTTAATCTGGATTCACCCGAACGTGTATACAATATTCAATAAATTAATATCCTAGCCATGCTTTGGTACTTGAATCGCATATCATGCCCGAACCGGGAGAAAAGTATATTTATAGTATCACGAGTCCAGGAATTTGGAGGCATTCTCGATGCACAACCCAAATATAAATCACTTAACGTGTAACATGGTATGTCGTACCTCGGTGCATAGATCATGAACAATATCAAATAATGATTGTATCAGCACAGATACGATATTCAAGTCCAATTACCAAGATCATAAGCATGAGTTCTAGCACAAGGTCGGGATTACTAAGTATATTCTCCCCTAGAATTATAACATAAGCAATAACCAGGATCAACCACAATAGAGGATAAAAAGAAATATTCCAAATAAAATAAATGAACCCAATAAGAAAGTACTACGTGTACACAGGGAGTCACTAAGGATAATGTGTGTCTAAGTTGTGTACAAGAAGGTCAGGCCGCATGAACCAACCGAACACATTCTCCTCCGGGTCGCATGCTCCTCCAGGTTGCATGCTCCTCCAGGCCACATGCTCGGGCAAAAGTCCACTGCTTGGGCAAGTGCCGAAGTAATGGACAATAAATGAAGTGTCAAGAAAGTGACATAAAGGTGATTGATGTGACAAGGAATAAGTGTCAGAGAGAAAATACAAAAGCACAATAAAGTCGTGAAGAGATGTAGAAGCATAAAAAATACGCCGGATGACTATACGCAACTTGTTGGTGCGGAGCAGCGTAAAGAGATGACCTCAGAGCCATCAAGCAGGCAAGACAAGAGCTTCTCAGGACCATCCGCGTAAGTGCAGTATGTCCAGGCCGCCTCAGAGCATAAAGCAGAGGGCTTCGTCGCCTATATGGCTTAAAACACATCCGCTTTCAAATGCGGTATTAAAGCGTACGAGGAACGCTTCGTGCTCTCCGAGATGAACCTGTCAGACCCAGCAATGAACCTGACGTCTGAACTTCTGACAAAAGGATACGGCTATAATGATAGCACGGCACTGCGACCCAGGCTGTCAGTTATCGCCATCTCCCTCGCGTAAACTGCTTTTACATGAACGAGGGAATATGCTGCCTTGTTTTACACAGGCAGACATGAGCTGTTTACGCTCCGCAGTAGACAAACCGCCTGCCACGTCAAAAGCGGCACTTTGTACAGGGCTCGAGGCACGTCTCTGAGATTGGTGCACAAGACGGTGACAATCTTCTCGAGGCACGTCTCTGCGACGAATGCACAGAAGAGCTGCAGGCCTTCAAAAATACGCCTCCGTATTTAATACGCAGAATGATGGCGGATCTCTGTATTTAATACAGGGGATTTGATTGAGAATCACCGAACCATCGTGTGGTGACACCCCCCTTGCGTAAACTGCTTTTTCGCATACAAAGGGATACGCTGCCTTGTTCTATACAGGCAAACGTGAACCGTCTACACACCACGAAAGACAAACAGACTGCCACGTCAAAAGCTGCACTTTGTACAAGGCTCGAGGCACGTCTCTTCGCCTGATGCTCAGAACGGGGGCAGGCCTTCAGAACACGCCTTCGCAATTAATGCACAGGATGGTGGCAGATCTCTGCATTTAATGCGAGAGATTTGATTATATCTTCAAAAGCCGTGATTCCGGCTAAAGACGTCCACGTCAGCACTCAGCATTGCGTAGTGGCTTCTATGCCTCCTCAGCTGTTATGCTCTCAGGGCTTCTACGCCTCCTCAGCTATTATGCTCTCAGGGCTTCTACGCCTCCTCAGCTGTTATGCTCTCAGGGCTTCTACGCCTCCTCAGCTGTTATGCTCTCAGGGCTTCTACGCCTCCTCAGCTTCTATGCTCTCTCGGCTTCTACGCCTCCTCAGCTTCTATGCTCACTCGGCTTCTATGCCATCAGACTTCTATGCCTACCTGGCTTCTATGCCTATTTTGGCTTCTATGCCATGGTGACAGACATTGGCTTTTACGTCCACCTCTTCTACACGGAGGATACCTACCTACGTGGCTTTTACGCCGTGATCTTCGTAGCAACAATACGCGTTGTGTCCCTTAGTTGGACCCGCGTTATACGCTCATTCAAAGGATCATCTATATGCAGGCATTGGTTATTTTAACCGTCGTATAAAAGGGTGCTGTGATTCCACTCCTCGGTTTTTATACCAACTGAGTGGTCACTGTTACTAAAACTCTATAAATAGAGACCTCTATCTACAGAGGAACAGGTCAAAGAAATTGATCAACGATCAGACTTCTGAAAAGGAGATCGGACAGGGTCAAAAAAAACAAGGAGAGAGAAGAGATCGAGAGAGAGAGAGAGAGAGAGGAACCCGGAGCTCAGGCAAGGGGTAGGGATCGACGACCTTGGCATAGTGCATCCACCCTCTTTTGCAACCTTCGAAGCTACCTCCTGTCTTCTACGGCACTTCTTCACCATCGTGTGGTCCAAGGGCTAAAGTGATCGACTGCAGATCAGACACTTATAGCAATTTATACCCAGATTAAATAAATTATACTCCCACATCCTCGCATAGGATTACATTGTACAAGTTTGTTTGTAAACAAAAGAACACGGGTCTTGTGTAAACCCCGTCTTGAATACATCTTTTATTCTTTTCGTTTTCTACCACAAACAAGATGGCGACTCTACTGGGGACATCTTTCTCTTCTGATGAGGAAGTAATTGCTCAACACGATGCGGTACCTATAGGAACCGTGAAGAAGACACTGGTCGTCCAATTTGACCAGTCTGCCTACGAAGACATGCTTCGAACCGGGGGTAGCTCTCACCCTCTCTCCGTCCAAAACAACAGGAAGCTGCGCAAGGTCTGGATGCCCAAGACATCCTCTACCATTCCTGTGGACTCTTCGATCTCTCCTATCCCTCCGATCTCTCCGACCAATGAGGTTGTAGCATTGCTCCCTCCGTGCCCCGCACGTAAAATTCAGTCTCCCGCTACGCGCGGTACAGACAAAACTTCGGGCAAAGCCTCAGCGCTAACCCAGAAGTATCCACTACGCTCTACGCGTAGAAACCAGTCTCCCGCTACGCGTGGTACAGACAAAACTTCGGGCAAAGCCTCAGCGCTAACCCAGAAGTATCCACTGCGCTCTACGCGTAGAAACCAGTCTCCCGCTATGCGCGGTACAGACAAAACCTAGGATAAAGCCTCAGCGCTGACCCAGGAGTATCCACTGCGCTCTACGCGCAGAAACCAGTCTCCCGCTATGCGCGGTACAGACAAAACTTCTGATGATGCCTTAGCGCCAAATCGGAAGTACAAGTCACGCCCCGCACGCAAGACAACATCTGACCTCTACGGGGAACCAGATGAGCACTGTGGTCTCCGTGAAGGGAAGTAAGCGGCAGAGTATTCAATTCATCGGCCTTTACGCCAGCGAGGGGACAATCTGCATACCCTCCGGATTACATGAGAAGCCGATGGCCGGCTGAGGACCTCTTCAGCTTTACGCCCGTTTGAGCAAAACTCCAAATTACGCCAGGCAAAATCCCTTGGCGTAAAGCAAGCTCAAAATACGGAGAGGCACCCTCCCCCAGGGTTATCCGCCACCCAGATGGCCAACCTGTTATACACAGGTGGCACAGCAAGAGCCATAATGCCCAACCTCCGCATGCCCGCTGACGGAAACAGAAGAAACAAGCAATCGTCTTCTTCTGCAATTCCCCCCAACCTGTAGCAGTCAGCGTACAATAGTCTTCGACCGTGATCGCAATCAACCGACTGTCCAAGAAGATTCTTTCAATGACGATACTGGGAGAATACAGGTTCACCAATACAGCCTACAGGCATTGAGGATCATGCAAAATATGGGCTATGACTTGAAGCGGAAGCCAGGCCTCAACTACGAAAAGGGCAGACGAACGCCACTGTTCGGCAATCCCCGCTATCAACAAACCCGTTTCAGGTTAGGGTATGCCACCTCCTCCAAATCAAGCAAGGATGTCATTTCCTCCTTTCAAGACGGCTCGTCGCCCTCCGACTCACCTGATGCTCTCGAACAAACATTATCAGTAAATATGGTAACGACAGATCCCTTCGAAGCAGACGAACCAGAGCCTGAGCCGTTTGAAAATGACTCTTGGGCTCAACAAATGGATACACAATAGGAGTTCCGCTTCGAATAGAGAGAACCTCCCACTGAAGATGAAGTTATCCAGATCGACGTTGGGGATACACTCTCACCAAGACCGATATTTATCAGTAACAATCTTTCCCCAGCTGAAAGGGAAGAAGTTATTCGACTGATAAAAGAATACATCGACGTCTTTGCGTAGAATTACGAGAATATGCCAGGACTTGATCCAAAGATGGCTACCCACAAGCTCAATATATCGCCCGGTTTAAAGCCTGTAAAGCAGCACCAGCGCCGGTTCCGCCCGGATATGATGGACGCCATTGAAGCCAAAGTCAACAAGTTGATAGCCTGCAGTTTTATCCGAGAAGAACAACATCCCGACTGGGTCGCCAACGTTGTCCCAGTCATGAAGAAAAATGGAAAAATATGCATCTGCATCGATTACCGAGATCTGAATGCAGCCTGCCCCAAGGATGAGTTCCCTCTTCCCATCACAGACATCATGATCGATAACACCTGCGGTTTTGAACGCATGTCTTTCATGGATGGATTCTCAGGGTACAATCAGATCAAGATATATCCTGGGGACGAGAAGCATACCGCCTTTCGAACGCCACTGGGGGTATATTGCTATACAGTAATGCCCTTCGGGTTGAAGAACGCCGGGGCAACATACCAACGAGCTATGAGTAACATATTCCATGAGCACTTACGCAAAATAGTGGAATGCTACGTGGACGACATAGCTGTCAAAAGCTGCCTCAAAGATGATCACGTTCGAGACTTAAGGACGGTGTTCGAGTTAATGTGCCAACATCAACTCAAGATGAATCCTACGAAGTCCTTTCTGGGTGTATCTAGCGGCAAATTCCTGGGATTTGTCATTACCGCCAAAGGCATACAAGTGGACCCTGATAAAGTCCAGGCCATCGTAGGAATGCGACCGCCCCGCAATCTGAGGGAACTTAGAGAATTTTAGGGATGCCTGGCTTACATCCGGAGATTCATATCCAACCTCTCTGGGAGATGTCAGCCTTTTTCTCGCCTCATGAAGAAGGGTGTATCCTTCGTATGGGACGAAGCCTGTCAACAAGCGTTTGACGATATCAAATGCTACCTCACTCATCCGCCAGTTCTGGTGCCTCCCGTCATAGGAAGACCATTCTTCCTATACGTTCGAGCAATGGACCATGCCTTGGGAGCTCTTCTTGCCCAGAAGAACGATGTAGGGCATGAACAGGCTATCTACTATCTAAGTAGAATGATGATCGGAGCCGAACACCGGTACAATCCAGTGGAGAAAGAATGCTTGGCTCTGATGTTCGCTATCCAGAAAATACGGCACTATGTCACCGGCCAAACTATCCATATCATCTCCAAGATCAACCCTCTTCGAGTACTAATGAGCAAGCCCAGTGCTCTTAATTCCCGACTCGCAACTTGGGCGATGCTGTTAACACCATATGACATGGTGTACGTCCCCCAGAAGTCCATCAAAGGCCAAGCATTGGCCGACTTTCTAGCTGCTCATCCGATCCCGGAGACCTCCAAGTTGTACGAGGATATCCCTGACGAAGTTGCAGAATGTAATTTTGCGATGGAAAGTGACGCATGGCAACTATTCTTTGATGGTGCCTCCAGGACTGGTCCCAAGGGAAAAGTGGTCTCAGGGGTAGGAATCGTCCTGGTTACTCCCGACAAACTCGTCATCTATCGAGCATACTCTCTCAACGAGCCCTGCTCCAACAACGTGGCAGAATATAACGCTCTGTTAATCGGGCTCCAAGTCGCTAAAGAGCTGGAGGTCGAATCCCAGGAAGCTTTCGGTGATTCTCTGCTTATCGTCAGTCAAGTCAGAGGAATATATGAAGTCCGGAATCCAGACCTCATCCCCTATCACCAAGCAACGGTCGAGATAGCCGTGACATTCAAAGGGTTCTTCCTGGAGCATGTACCTCGATCTCAGAATCTGGAAGCTGATGCCCTAGCCAGTCTAGCCGCAGATTTAGCTACTCCTATAAGAAGGCGGAACTCGATAATCCTTCTTAACAGAGATTTATTCTGTGTGAAAAATAACTCTCACATAGAACGCAGCTATGCTGCACACGCCGATCCTCCCAGAAGAGATTGGAAGAGTCCCTTTATAGATTTTGTGGCATACAGAATCTTGTCGGAGGATCCTAAAGAAGCGGTATCCGTCAAAAGACGATCTTTACGCTTCTACTTCGATGCATCTTCACAATGCCTATATCGCCGGACCTATGACGGACTGCTATTGAGATGTCTCTCAGACAACGAAGCACAGCAGATTATCTAGGAAGCTCACAACGGCGTATGCGGAGCGCATCAGCCCGGTCCTAAGCTACAGGATCGTATCAGGAGAATGGGCTATTACTGGCCCACTATGATCACAGACGCGATCAACTATGTAAGACAATGCAGAGCCTGTCAGGTCCATGCAGACTTCATACATCAACCGTCTGAATATCTATATCCTACGGTTGCATCCTGGCCTTTCGAAGCATGGGGTATGGATGTCGTCGGTCCTATTCACCCGTCTTCTTCCAGGGGTCACCAGTTCATACTGGCCATCACGGATTACTTCTCCAAATGGGCAGAGGCAATCCCTCTTGCTAAGGTAAAGGTGTCTAATGTGATCAGCTTCATCAAGCATCACGTCATCTATTGCTTCGGGGTACCTCGGAGGATAATTTACGATAATGGACCTCAGTTCATCAGTCAAGCGTTTCATCGATTTTGCGATAAAAATCGGATACATAATATTGCCTCTACGGCGTATTTTCCAGCTGCTAATGGTTTGGCGGAAGCCTTCAACAAAACCATTATCAAACTCTTGAAGAAGTTCGTCTCTTCGAACAAAAGAGATTGGAATGAGAGACTGGGCGAATGTCTCAGGGTATACCGCACAACGGTACGAACACCGACAGGTTGTACTCCATTCTCACTGGTCTACGGGAGTGAAGCAGTTCTCCCCATTGAAATCCAGATCCCGTCACTCAGGATAGCCGTGGCTAACGAACTGACTCAAGAAAAGAATAACCTTTTAAGGCTTCAAGAGCTAGAAGGATTAGACGAGAAATGCCTCCAAGCTCAACAGCGCATCGCGCTCTACCAAGCACGCATTTCCAGAGCTTTCAATCATAAAGTAAAGAAAAGAGTGTTCAAAGTCGGCGAGCTAGCTCTAGCCGTAAGAAGGCCGATGATTCTTACTCACAGGAGTAAAGGCAAATTCCAGCCCAAATGGGAGGGTCCTTATGTGATCGAGACAACGTTCTCAAATGGCGCTTATAGGTTAGCCCAGCCTAATGGAGACCTGTTAATGGCTCCTATCAACGGCAAATTCCTGAAAAGGTACTATGCTTAACCTCCTCTGCTCAATTGGGATATATCGAAAATCTCAATCCTGACAAAACTACTTTCAAAACAAAATTAGTTGGGTCGTATTCTATCATATCCATATAACCTCTGAATAGATACGTTCGACTAATTTGGAAATGCAATACCTATCATGTCCATATCACCTCTGATAGTATCTTGCCTACAAGCCTTAGTCAAAGCATATTCCATCATGTCCGTATGACCTCTGAATAAGTATGTCCTGCTAAAGTTTCTTGAGAGCCTATCATGTCCATATCACCTCTGATAGTATCTTGCCTATAAGCCTTAGTCAAAGCATATTCCATCATGTCCGTATGACCTCTGAATAAGTATGTCCTGCTAAAGTTTCTTGAGAGCCTATCATGTCCATATCACCTCTGATAGTATCTTGCCTACAAGCCTTAGTCAAAGCATATTCTATCATGTCCGTATGACCTCTGAATAAGTATGTCCTGCTAAAGTTTCTTGAGAGCCTATCATGTCCATATCACCTCTGATAGTATCTTGCCTACAAGCCTTAGTCAAAGCATATTCTATCATGTCCGTATGACCTCTGAATAAGTATGTCCTGCTAAAGTTTCTTGAGAGCCTATCATGTCCATATCACCTCTGATAGTATCTTGCCTACAAGCCTTAGTCAAAGCATATTCTATCATGTCCGTATGACCTCTGAATAAGTATGTCCTACTAAAGTTTCTTGAGAGCCTATCATGTCCATATCACCTCTGATAGTATCTTGCCTACAAGCCTTAGTCAAAGCATATTCTATCATGTCCGTATGACCTCTGAATAAGTATGTCCTGCTAAAGTTTCTTGAGAGACTATCATGTCCATATCACCCTCGCCCAAAACCTGTCATTTATATTCCGAAATGATAGGTCTACAAAGTCAGAAAAGAGTTTGCTTTATTTATTCCCAAGAAAGAGCAAAATTATACCGGGAAGCAAATAAAAGAAGGAAGGGTACATCATTGTGGGGGAGCAGTCAGATCGCGAATCAGCTTCGTCAGTGCAGCTATCCTCTCATCCCTGGAAACCAAGGCATCGGCGCGGGCCTGCTCCAGCCGTGCCTCGTTCTCTCCCATGAGGGACAATTCGGCCCTCGCCCGACGAACACCCGCACGGGCAGCTTCTGCACGATCCAGATCCCGTCGCGCTGCGCTCAATCGACCAGTCGCTACGTCTAGACCTGCCAACGACTGGAAAGCCCACTCCTCCGCCTGAGTGAGCTTTTCTTTCAACTTGCGAACCCTTGCTACGTTCCCTTCATGCTCGGATTGTCACCTTAGTTGAAGAGCAAGGGCCTCCTCCACGACGGTCGTTCTTTCGTCCATCTCCAGCTGACGTGTTTGAACGAGTTTATCTAAGCTTTCCATCTGTTTGGTAAACCGCGCAGTCATGGAGTTGTATCTGGACTGGACCTCAGCTTCAATGCCGTCCCGAGTTAGCCGCAGATATTCGCTAATGGGTTGCTCCAAACCATTAACCATCGCCTCCAGGGCATCAGCTACCCCGGTGCGGTCAAAATCCCGGATCGCCTCTATCGGGATCCGAGAGGACTTCTTCAGGCGCTCGAGGTCCAGATTCCCCTTCAGCACCATCGGTACCAGCGCTTTCAAAGTAGCATAGAAGACGCTGGTATATTGCTCAGTCAACACAGCTAGATTCGATTGGGCGCCAGGAGTGGCCGCATCATTGGCAAGTCCCCCTCCAGGAATGATTGCAGACGAAGTGGTCACAACCGTCACTTCAATAAGTGGTGCGACCAAAGGAGGTGCATCTACAACAACCGAAATGGTCGCAATGGCAGGCTCTCCCTCTTCTTGGGATATCAAAGCCTCTTCAACAGGCGAACCGGCCCCCGAAGATATTTCCTCCTCAAAGTCAAATACCTCTGTATCATCGCCAGGAGCCGGAGCAGAGCCAGAAGGCGCTTTAAAGCTGTATTCCCCGTGGACGCCATCCCCTGGGAAGAGGACAAGAGAGTTGATATCAATATAATGGTACTCTTTCTAAAAAGGAGACATAAAGATGACATTTACCCATGGCCAGCGGCATATACGGCGCATCTGCAGCCGATGTAGCTAAATCATGCCTTAATGACGTAATGCGAACTGTCATACCTGGAGAATGGGGTGGGCCAACCGACATCGCCAAGAGATCTACCAAGCCTCCACCAAGACGCAGTCGAGGTTCGTCAGCTGGAACCTCGCCAAGCATGCTCACAGGCACGGCAGGGGTTTCATCCGTTACTGGTCTAGGAAAAGATTCTTCCATCTGCCTCGGCCACGTAGGCAATCTCGTTCCACTACCTGGAGCGGTAGCAGCGACAAAAGCCGCTAACGAAGATTCTCCAGCACCGCCAGCCGAAGCTGGGGGTCCCTCTCTAGAAGTCGGGGAACCTCCGATCAGGGAAGCATCCTCGACAGGCGAGACAGCAGGTCCCTCTCTAGGAGCCTCAATACCAGGAATCCGGAGAGAACGATTGACCATCATCTTTCTCTTGCGAGAAGAAGCCTCCTTGGGAGTAGCAGCCCTTCGCTTCCCAGAGACTACCAAGGCCCCCGCAGGCAGAGGCACTTCATACCTCGGCACCGACACCAGCGGCTCATCAGGAGTAGCAAACTCCTCACCCTCATCGGAAGAAATCGAAGGAACTTTGACTCTTCCCCCAGGCGTGGAAGACGGCACCCTAAAACTCCCATGCATGTCAAAATCATGGTGGAAGGTGTTAACCGCCACGTAGAACTGGGCATACGAATGTAAGATGCGCAGCTCCGTGGAGGGTGTGACGACCGGCACGGTAAAAATTGCTCCAGTGCATCCCATGATGAAATATCGCCATCCTTTGGCTCCATCAATGAGTCTGCCCCTGGACCTGAAGCTGGTGACGGCGTTGCCCACGTGCAACTGGTCGTACCCAAGTTGCCTGGCAAACCGACTAGGCAAGTAAGGCTCGAAGAAGCAATGGTCTTCACTTCTATACAACAAATGGGAGGGCCTGATGCAGATCAACCATTTGAAAGCCTCCGGAGAAAGATTGGTCTTCTCTCCACCTAAATCCTCCAGCCTAATTCTCGATTGATTATGATGTACCGAGGGGACAATGCAGAGGAGCTTCCAGCCGTGACTGAGGCTCAGTGTCAACCGATAGTCTAAAACTGTTTTCACATTCCAGGAAGAGTCCTTGTAATTCAGCAGGAAGCTACCCCCCGAGCTACTACCGGAGCCAGGAGACATCACCCGGGGGTTGTGAAGAATTAACCATCCCATCAAATACAGGTATGGTAATTCCACCCGGGGAAAGCTTTCACGCCGAGTCTCAACGGCGAGCAGCCCGTCAGTCATGGCTCTCAGGCCAGCTTGTATATGACACATCATAGCAGGGAGCAAGCCCAGTCTTGCCTCAAACACCAGACGCACCGCAGGCCACAGGATATTCCGGTGAATGCGGTCCGTAGATGCAGTACCGGGCACCACTACTCGACGCAGCCATATGGAGAGGAAACCAGCCAACTGGGCTTCCTTAGACAGAGGCCTGCGGCAACGCCTCAAGTAACTATAGACCTTAGTGCCTTCGGGATACTTTCCTACCCCGTCGTCGAGAATCTGGTCCGGAGCCTTGGTGTCATCCATAAGAGCCTCGACGACCTGGTCACTAAGCACTCCCAAACAGTTCAAGGGCTCATCCTTGCCCCCCGAAACTTTCTCCGGCTTGGCGGCCCTGGCCCGGTGGAAGAAGAGGTAGGACGTCCACTTGGTGGTATGAGCCAAATCAGAAGGCTCGTCATAAAAAGTGGTGCACGCGAAGTAGTGGCACATCAACTCCTGATACACCTCCACCAC
The DNA here is from genome assembly GCA_036927795.1 of Iris macrosiphon. NCBI lineage: Eukaryota > Viridiplantae > Streptophyta > Magnoliopsida > Asparagales > Iridaceae > Iris > Iris macrosiphon. The sequence goes on from JAYESA010000010.1 coordinate 48,362,700, forward strand.
CCGAGAGTCTGAATCCCCCAACTCCCGATTGGTGGGGACGTACTCTTCATATGGGGTATCCCCCATCGGCAGCCTCGAGATCACCGCTATCTCATGGAGGGCCAATCCCAACTCCCCCAGTGGAGTGGCAAAAGTCCCGGTGAGCGAAATATATCACTCCATCAGCGCCAGGAACAGGTTAGGGTTAGGAGGCAACCCAACACTGGTCGCACTCACAGCGGTATACAGCCCAATGCCCTCCAGCTCTCTCTGACAGTGCTTCAAGGCCCAGTCAACTAGGCAAGCCCATCGACGGTTTGTTGGGGTGATCCACCCGTTGCATCGAGGACTCTCCTTGGGATATACTCCCCCTCGCCCCATGAAGTCATTGCAGAAAGTCGACAACTGGACCGACTGGATCACTAGACTATCTTCGCTCGGGACACTGCCCGGGCACAGTCCCCTGAACAACGTCACAAGGCCGGAAGGATGGCTGACGAACGACCCCTGGTCAGCTCCTTTCAGATGAAAGATCTTCCCCGGTTTGCCGTGAAGATCGGGCGTCAGCGTCCACGATATCCTCCTAGGATGTGTCGCATGGAAGAAGGCCGAGATGGGATAATCTCTCGACATCGTTGGCAGGTACAAGACCAAGCTCCCGGCAGGGAAAATCCAGGGCTCTCTCTTAGGCTTCGTCTGGGACCGTTTATCAATCATGTCCCCAAAAAGAAAAAGTAGCTTTATGTACTGCTCCCCGACTATATACGTCAGGGGCTCTCCGTTAATCATATTCAGCAGCGTCCGCTCGCCCTGAGCTGATATCAAAAGCTTCCTTCCCTCAGGATACTGGGGTCCGGAGATAGGAAATGCCACGTGGGACAGATCCTCCAGATAGTTCGAGTGCAGCATCCCGGCAGCGGAATCCATCACCTCGGCCAGTGGAGACTCACCCAAATTAACTGCAAAAGTACGAGGAAAACACGTCATTACAAATCTTGCAACATGAGGACCCAGAAGCCACAGTCTGTGCTTTACGCCAAGACTGTACAAATTTGGTCATTTTACGCAGGAAGTCTCATCCAGAGACGTAACTGGCAGCATACGATCCGTGCTTTACGCCGGGCTACCAAAATTCTAGTTATTACGCCGGAGGTTCCGTCCCCAGGCGTAAAACTAAAATTTTATAGTATACACCAAGTTTTTGGCAGTCAGAGCTGTTACTCTCAAAACTGCGGAAACATGGAACTCTTACGCTGGCACATTAAAAATATGAGCGTAAAAGATGAAAACGTTTTCGTGCATCATCTTCCTCAAAGAGGCTTTCAGCACAGAAGACGACCTAGCGCGGTCACGTTCAACGTGTGCGAAGGATTTTTCGTCATTCTTTGTCATCCAAAAGGCTCTACCTCTAAGTGTAAAACCCCCTTCCTAAAAAATCGTATATACCTTTTTATTTTATTTATTATTAATTAAATTGTAGTAATTAGGTCTAAATAGGAGAAATAGATTTTTAATAATTTTTATGTTAGGTGTTCGGACACTTAAATGATTTATGGGACCATCAGAAATTTTTCAGAATTTATTCCATGTAGGAGACCCCTTGAGCTGTTGCTAGCCTAACGATGTGCAATACCCTAATCTATAAATTTTCTTATGAGTATATATATATATAGATATGTATATACAAATATATATATATATATATGTATATATATTTTAAAGAAAGAAAGAAAGGAAAAAGAAAAAAAAATTAAATAAGTAACTAAGTAAATAATATAATAATAATAATAGTATATTAATAACTCCTATCTAAAGCTGCTGCAACTTAACAATTCTTCTCCTTAGCCAATTCCCTGCGGCAGCAAACCCTTCCGCCATGTGTATTCTTCCCTTCAGCCATTTGTCCAATCCACCCTTCAACCTCATCACCCGCGGACCCACAACCCACGGATCCACTCTTTCCACCCCCTCTCTCTCTCCTAATATATATATATATATATATATATATATATATATATATATATATATATATATATATATATATATATTCTCTCTCAAAACCCTAACCTAATAAACTCCAGACTTTTCCTTCCCATCTAGAGCCGTCACCGCAGCCAGAGAAGCCTCCCCAAGCCATCCAATCATCCCGTCGACGTCGACATCGCGAACTGCAGTCTCCCACTCGAGGCACCTTCGCTCCGGCGTGTTTTTCCGTTGACTCGCTCATCCAAACGCTGTTCCGTTTTCATAGGTATGATCTTCCCTCAACCCTCTCCAGTATTTGTTTTATAGTCAACCTCGAAAAACGTGTACCCCTAGGTGAAAAATAGCGTCCAAAGTTGGACGAGCAGACAGAATTCTGCAATCGCAGAATTCCAGATTGACCACCCATATTGCCGAGTTCGTATCTCCCACCACAGAGATCCGAATTCGGTGATTCCTTTTGATACCTGTAGATTACATGACCTAGTTTATTTTCTGTATTATAACTTTGTGCTATTAGTTGTTGTGGACAGAATTATATTCGTCACAAAACTGCGCGCACCCACTTTTTTCGGTTTTCCAAAAGTTGGAGATCGGAGCGCGCCCCGCCAAACGGGACCGCCCCGCCGTGTGCCAAGTGTACCAAATGGTGCACACAGCATAACGGGACACGTGAAAATTCGTGGAAACTGATTCGGACGCGTGAGCGCGCCGGAATCAGGCCGTATCCGCGGACACATCTCGTGTCGCCACTTTTGTGGAACTAGCGCATATTTTATGCACGCTTGTCAGATTGCGACGAAACTTGTGCCACTGGACTCGTGGTAACGCGCTGGTCCTGTGACCCAAATTTCACGCATTTCTGAGATGGTTGACCAGATCGCCAATTGGCGGGCCCCACAGTTGACTTTTTGGACAAAATTTTGTTCGGCTCATCGGAATCCAAATTTGGACATACCGTTGGGTTCGTATTGACATCTAGAGTTGTTTGACCTATAGTTTGTCCCATTTAGAGACTGTTACCCTTGGCACGCTTTTCGGTGCAAAGTGGGCCACACGTGGACCCCACTTTTGACCGAAATTACCGTTTGTCCCTGTGTCCAAATTGGACGAAAGGGAAGTGCTTTCTAGCTATTTTGCTTATTTTGGGAATGTTGGTGATATCTATTTCAGCATCCGGAGACATTTGTTCTGAGGCCATAGCTTCTGGTCCTGTGTATTGGACATCTGGACGTGACATTTTGCAGCTTCTTGCCAGGCAAGTATACCTTGCCATTGTACTGTTATTTATATTCCATATGTTGCATGCATCTTTATTTTCTGTCTTTAGTTCATATATTTTAATTATTATTTAAAATGTGCGCGACGGTGACGTCGCAATATGTTTTTATTTATGTATTGCATTGACCCTGTTCATGAGACTACCCCATTATCATATAGTATCATTAGGTTCATTTGGCCGGGACACATATTTTTACACGAGTTGTGAGTCTCATATAGATCACGGACGCATGTATTGACTGATCATCGGTACGTGTGGGACGTGCGTTAGGAATAACTGCTGTTAGAAACTTTGCATGCTAGTAGACTTGGCAGTTATTAGAGGTCCATGGACATAGCCTATTGTAGTACGGTGGTCCCATCCTTGTCCTTGTATGGTTGCAGGATTGGGCTAGGGTACTAAGAATAGGCTATGGACTAAATTGTGTCATGGATGTGACATACTTAGAGCATGGGGTGGGGAGAACAACAAGTACCGCATTTGAGCTCCTTTGCACTTTTTTCTGTGACGCCCAGATTCTCCGCTGGAGATACGGGTGGTGATGACCCATATATATACATTGGCGGGCCTCCGTCGTTCAAAAGACGACATGCCTTTGGGCCCCTGGATCTTCAAAAGAGAACCATGCCAAATCCCAGTTTTCAGCCAGATAGCTCACTTGTGGGGAAAGTTGTTCTTAACTGCATTCACTTTAGACGGTTAGGCGACCCCTTTGGATATTTATTTCAGTACTTTATTGGCATGTGTTTAAGTATACTTGTTATGTCCCTCTGAGGACCTGGTCCGCTGCCAGGTGTACCTGTTCTTGAGTATTTGCAGGAGCACAGATTTGGGAGGATATAGAAGCTTCGTGGATGTCTTCTCTTCGAGCCGTGATTGGTAGCGGGTACTTATATTGTTTGAGTGAGTTGTACTTATATTGTATTTACTTCTCCATTTGAGTTGGTAGTGGATTTGTTTCCATCCAACTATCATTCTTTAGATACTTCTTGTTGAGATCTAGTTTCATAGATACTGGTTATTTATTTCTATATAATTTTGGTGGATGAGATTTAGATTTTATCCTGTGACTTGTGTTACATTTTTACCACTTGTGGATTTGATATTCATAATACAGCGTACGTATGGATTTGGTTTCTATATATTGGAGTTGCCATATCCATGCGGCTGGCATGATTACGTGTCCTAGTCCTACGTATTTTTGGGACTGGGGCGTGACATATTTTTGTGGTGGCCCATGCAGGTCAAGAGTATATTGTCTCGGTTACGTTACTGTACCGAACAAGCCTGCACCTAGGACTAGAGTATAAGATCTCATCCACAATTGACTATGATTTATCTTCCTCCTCTCTGTTCTATTTTTTTTAACAAATGCATCCTGCTTGATTCCTGTGCTTCCCTAATAGTTCTTTAAGTATAGCATTCTCCTAGAATATAGAAGTTCATGTTGTTAGATGATAATTAGAGTAGCACACCTATTTAGAATACAACGAGATTATAGATACACCACTAAGTTTAGAATATCTAGCGAACCCTAGAATCCCTTATCCATATAATTGGTTTACCATTACCCGGATGTATTATGAGGACTTGAGAGTAGTATAGACACTACTAGAGTTAGTTAGAAGGTTACCATAATGTTTGCCCCTAGCATTGAGTAACCCATAGAAAACAAAACTTAATGTTTGGACTGAACCTAACCTTCATAGTTAGATGATATTGGAACTATAAACTTATGTCATTGTCTTGTTATTAGTAGACAAGTACCCTAGAAGGCCAAGAGCAATGCATAGAATATTTTCCTAATCATACCTCAAACATAGTAGCTAGCGTACCACTTCCCTTAGAGAACCATGATGCTATCTAGAGCCCTCTATCTTTATTTTATATATTGTTTCTCTGCGACCATAGCGCTCGCTATTTTGCGACGGCTAATTACGTTTTTTCTCTTCATCTTTCAACTCGTGCCATCTGACACTTCGGATAGTAGGCCAAGTAATTTTATTCTTTGTTAAGGGCTCATAGTTTGCTAGGCTTATAGTTGTAGCCTTGAGTGTGAAATTTTATGCTTGGTAGTTAGAACTTGATAAGTTTAAGTTGTTTTGTAGATTGTGACCAATGGTTAACCCTTAGCTTTTAAATCGTGTAATTTGTACCCTCACCTCGATACAAGTTAGACCCCTTTCTCCCTTAACGGCCAGTAACTCTTCTATCCCTACGATTGACATATGTTCTATAAGCACTATGACTAAGAGGTAAGATGACCATGACCTATGTAATAGAAGAGGATACCCCAATAAATTACCAAGACCTCTTCTCATAGACCTTAACAGAAGCTTTTACGGTATCCTTAAGACAATACAATAGTAGTTAAATTATTTTTAATTGGGTAGTATACCTCACCACCTAGTATCATATAGCCCTTGTGAATCCATTGATGAAGTATAACTGAATGGCATTAATTGTATGCTAACATAAGATGATAGTGTTTATTCAGACTATAGAACTTAGAGGCTCATACCCCTACTTTGTCGACTATCGACTTAGACAAGGAATTAATATGATAACTGTAGATATTGTAGAGTCTTTTGTTATTGTTGCTTATGTTGTTTTGTTTTTGCAACTTGAATTATTTGTAACTTCTCTCATCATAATCCAGCGTATCTATAATCTTTGTACTACCTTGACTTATGCTGCTATTATAGCCTAGTTTTGCAAGCTTATTCTTTATCGAGCTTGTTCATGACATGTATTATTGGAGTACTACACTAATATATTTCAGAACCAGTGTATTAAGGTCTAGCTAGCCTTAGTGCGCTTGGTTCGCCCTTCGCATTGCTACTTTACGTGGATTGAGATATGTAGTGATTAGTAGACGAATATACTTGCCCTAGACATGTCTGACATATCGTATCGGTTACATGACTGTACTAATACGAGCACGTGAATAGGAACTACCAAAATAGGATTTCAATCCACAACTGCTTTGACAATTCCCAATTGAATTCTTTAAACGCCTTGATCCCAATACTTCTATTCTATTACGCTGCCCTTGAACTCTTTATTATTGATCTTCGTCTTCCCTTATTTCGGAAAGACGAAACCTCGTGCTGGGTATAACGTTTGATACACAGAGAGTACTAGATATACCCCATAGGCCGATCACATACTTGAGGATTATTCTTTCGTAATTAAAGACATATCATATGTGATATGATCGGCGTTGAAGTTTCGAGGATTGAACGACATGAGTAAATAAATTAAGGGATATTTTCTTAAGGTATATAGCCTTAGGTGATAGGTGGATAAATTCTAAGTTGGGTAGTAATGCATTGTCAACTCGGGAGAAATTTCTTTTAGATCATAATTGAGTAAGATTAGATTGTGAGAGGTTCAAGCCATTGTAATTTTGAGAATTTAGAAGGATGACTAAGATGATGAGGACCAATAAATTGATATTGAGGACCCAATATTTATACCTTAAGTGCATGAGTTAAATTTTTGGACAATGAAGGTAGAATCACCAATTTGAAATTTAGAGGATAAATATAGAATTTCAGGACTTGAATATTTGTGGACTGCATTTAAATTATTTTTCAATTTGGTGATTTGAATTAAGAATTAAATTTTTTTTTTTTGGTTGGACGACCTATTTGAAATAATGAGGATGTGAATGGAATTTAAAGAGTTGAGGCATACAAAATTTTATAAGTAAAAATTGGAATATATTGGACTCAAACCACTTTTAAAAGGAGATTATGATAGTTAGAGATCGTGAGATAAAAGTTATATGAGTATGTAAATCTTGGAGATGTTATGTGGATGTGGATAATTTGAAACAAAGGGGAGAAGAGATAACCATAGGTTAAATTTTGATTGGAGCAGTGGTCATTTAACCTAGAAGTGATTGCAATGGATATGATTAGGATTTTAGTTATCGCAAGAAGATTGCGACTGACTTGCCTTATTGTACATAAAGGATTAACCGATTCTGCCTTATTTCAATTTTGAGGACGACATTATTTTAAGTTCGGCAGATTGTAAAAACCCCTCACCTAAGAATTTGACCTATTCGGCTTAGATAGTGAGACTGAGGCTAGCGAATCCACTTAGAAATAGAACACAGTATTTTTTATTTAGTTTACAACATGATATCACTTGACACGCCTTACCGTGCTCCGATAATTGGAGCACTACACTAGCCACTGCCTTCCTACAAATTTCACACCCTTATCCTAGACATGCCCATCATCCAATTCTCATCTTTATGCAAATTTCCAATTGTTGGACGCTTTTATGCAAAAGAGCATTTATGTGTCCACACCATTGGATATGACACATGAAGAAACCTATTTTTCGCTCATAATGGATTTTTTCATGATTTTTTCTTCTTCTTCTTCGGGATGTACAACCTGCAACATCGCCCACCCCTTTAAACCTAACCTTGCATTTTAAAACAATGCAAAATCTTATACCATCATTGCATTCTATCGTGGCTTAATTTTAATTTCGAGGACAAAATTTTTATAAGTTGGGTAGAATATAAAAACCCCCTTCCTAGAAAATCGTATATACCTTTTTATTTTATTTATTATTAATTAAATTGTAGTAATTAGGTCTAAATAGGAGAAATAGATTTTTAATAATTTTTATGTTAGGTGTTCGGACACTTAAATAATTTATGGGACCATCAGGAATTTTTCGGAATTTATTCCATGTAGGAGACCCCTTGAGCTGTTGCTAGCCTAACGATGTGCAATACCCAAATCTATAAAATTTTCTTATGAGTATATATATATATAGATATGTATATATATATATATATATATATATATATATATATATATATATATTATATATATATATATATATATATATATATTATATATTATTTTAAAGAAAGAAAGAAAGGAAAAAGAAAAAAAAATTAAATAAGTAACTAAGTAAATAATATAATAATAATAATAGTATATTAATAACTCCTATCTAAAGCTGCTGCAACTTAACAATTCTTCTCCTTAGCCAATTCCCTGCGGCAGCAAACCCTTCCGCCATGTGTATTCTTCCCTTCAGCCATTTGTCCAATCCACCCTTCAACCTCATCACCCGCGGACCCACAACCCACGGATCCGCTCTTTCCACCCCCCTCTCTCTCTCCTAATATATATATATATATATATATAATATATATATATATATATATATATATATTATATATATATATATTCTCTCTCAAAACCCTAACCTAATAAACTCCAGACTTTTCCTTCCCATCTAGAGCCGTCCACCGCAGCCAGAGAAGCCTCCCCAAGCCATCCAATCATCCCGTCGACGTCGACATCGCGAACTGCAGTCTCCCACTCGAGGCACCTTCGCTCCGGCGTATTTTCCCGTTGACTCGCTCATCCAAAACGCTGTTCCGTTTTCATAGGTATGATCTTCCCTCAACCCTCTCCAGTATTTGTTTTATAGTCAAAAAACGTGTACCCCTAGGTGAAAAATAGCGTCCAAAGTTGGACGAGCAGACAGAATTCTGCAATCGCAGAATTCCAGATTGACCACCCATATTGCCGAGTTCGTATCTCCCACCACAGAGATCCGAATTCGGTGATTCCTTTTGATACCTGTAGATTACATGACCTAGTTTATTTTCTGTATTATAACTTTGTGCTATTAGTTGTTGTGGACAGAATTATATTCGTCACAAAACTGCGCGCACCCACTTTTTCCGGTTTTCCAAAAGTTGGAGATCGGAGCGCGCCCCGCCAAACGGGACCGCCCCGCCGTGTGCCAAGTGTACCAAATGGTGCACACAGCATAACGGGACACGTGAAAATTCGTGGAAACTGATTCGGACGCGTGAGCGCGCCGGAATCAGGCCGTATCCGCGGACACATCTCGTGTCGCCACTTTTGTGGAACTCGCGCGTATTTTGTGCACGCTTGTCAGATTATGACGAAACTTATGCCACTGGACTCGTGGTAACGCGCTGGTCCTGTGACCCAAATTTCACGCATTTCTGAGATGGTTGACCAGATCGCCAATTGGCGGGCCCCACAGTTGACTTTTTGGACAAAATTTTGTTTGGCTCATCGGAATCCAAATTTGGACATACCGTTGGGTTCGTATTGACATCTAGAGTTGTTTGACCTATAGTTTGTCCCATTTAGAGACTGTTACCCTTGGCACGCTTTTCGGTGCAAAGTGGGCCACACGTGGACCCCACTTTTGACCGAAATTACCGTTTGCCCCTGTGTCCAAATTGGACGAAAGGGAAGTGCTTTCTAGCTATTTTGCTTATTTTGGGAATGTTGGTGATATCTATTTCAGCATCCGGAGACATTTGTTCTGAGGCCATAGCTTCTGGTCCTGTGTATTGGACATCTGGACGTGACATTTTGCAGCTTCTTGCCAGGCAAGTATACCTTGCCATTGTACTGTTATTTATATTCCATATGTTGCATGCATCTTTATTTTCTGTCTTTAGTTCATATATTTTAATTATTATTTAAAATGTGCGCGACGGTGACGTCGCAATATGTTTTTATTTATGTATTGCATTGACCCTGTTCATGAGACTACCCCATTATCATATAGTATCATTAGGCTCATTTGGCCGGGACACATATTTTTACACGAGTTGTGAGTCTCATATAGATCACGGACGCATGTATTGACTGATCATCGGTACGTGTGGGACGTGCGTTAGGAATAACTGCTGTTAGAAACTTTGCATGCTAGTAGACTTGGCAGTTATTAGAGGTCCATGGACATAGCCTATTGTAGTACGGTGGTCCCATCCTTGTCCTTGTATGGTTGCAGGATTGGGCTAGGGTACTAAGAATAGGCTATGGACCAAATTGTGTCATGGATGTGACATACTTAGAGCATGGGGTGGGGAGAACAACAAGTACCGCATTTGAGCTCCTTTGCACTTTTTTCTGTGACGCCCAGATTCTCCGCTGGAGATACGGGTGGTGATGACCCATATATATACATTGGCGGGCCTCCGCCGTTCAAAAGACGACGTGCCTTTGGGCCCCTGGATCTTCAAAAGAGAACCATGCCAAATCCCAGTTTTCAGCCAGATAGCTCACTTGTGGGGAAAGTTGTTCTTAACTGCATTCACTTTAGACGGTTAGGCGACCCCTTTGGATATTTATTTCAGTACTTTATTGGCATGTGTTTAAGTATACTTGTTATGTCCCTCTGAGGACCTGGTCCGCTGCCAGGTGTACCTGTTCTTGAGTATTTGCAGGAGCACAGATTTGGGAGGATATAGAAGCTTCGTGGATGTCTTCTCTTCGAGCCGTGATTGGTAGCGGGTACTTATATTATTTGAGTGAGTTGTACTTATATTGTATTTACTTCTCCATTTGAGTTGGTAGTGGATTTGTTTCCATCCAACTATCATTCTTTAGATACTTCTTGTTGAGATCTAGTTTCATAGATACTGGTTATTTATTTCTATATAATTTTGGTGGATGAGATTTAGATTTTATCCTGTGACTTGTGTTACATTTTTACCACTTGTGGATTTGATATTCATAATACAGCGTACGTATGGATTTGGTTTCTATATATTGGAGTTGCCATATCCATGCGGCTGGCATGATTACGTGTCCTAGTCCTACGTATTTTTGGGACTGGGGCGTGACACTAAGGCCGGGAGTGCTGCTCGTCGGCAAGATACTTTGCTCAGGATGAAGTTCGCCTTGCCCGACCGAAGACTCCCTCGATGGTGCGGAAGGATGAGAAGAAGGACCTACACTCTTTCCCTTAGTGGAGGGGGTTTGCTTCGGCGCCATTTCTGAAGACTCTGAGTGCTCGGAGAAGGAACGGAGAAAAACTTGAACAGACGAAGACTCTCTTTCGCAGAAAATGGATGAAAAGTTTCTCTCAAAAGCTCGGGATATATATAGGGTTCGGATCGACTCCTCGAATCCTCGGACGGACTCCTCGAAACCCTAACCAAATCTCGCAAATTAATATTTGGTTATGATTGGGTACTACGGCAGCCCACTACTCTCGAAAGACGGACAGTCAGCAAATTCGAAAAGTTTTTCGTGCAAAGCAGATTCGTGGTCCTACGCTAAGGAGCTTTCTATGCTCGACAGCTACAGATCTACGGTTTTACGCTCGCAAGCTATAAGTCTATGGTTTTATGTCCGGATGCCTTTTATGCTCGGTAGCTTTTACGCTCGAGAGGCTACAAACCTATGACTTCACGCTTAACAGATACAAACCTATGGTCTCACGCTCGATGGTGTTTAGTTCACGCTCGGAGGCAACAGATCCACAATTTCACGCTCGGAAGATTTCTTTTTCACAAGCTACAAATCTTCAGTTCTATGCTAAGGAGCTTTCTACGCTCGACAGCTACAGATCTACGGTTTTACGCTCGCAAGCTATAAGTCTATGGTTTTATGCCCGGATGTCTTTTGTGCTCGGTAGCTTTTACGCTCGAGAGGCTACAAACCTACGAATTCACGCTCAGCAGATACCAAACCTATGATCTCACGCTCGGTGGCTTTCTACGCTCAATAGGCTACGATCTCAAGATTTTCAGTCCAACTACACTACGGATCTCTGACTTTCCGCATGTCTGAAACAGTTCTAAGGGCAGTCAATTACAGGAGTTCACCCAGAAGATACTCCTTGACCTCGAAATATCCCAAGTGCCCGGAGCATACAGAGTTCAAACATTCAGAAATTACTCTTCTCGGGTCAAAAAAATTGGAGGTTCATCCAGACTCCAGTCTGAACATCTCGTCTATGGCAACTCGGTTTGACAGCCAAAACCTTGACCCTGTTCCAAGGGAGTTTCGAGAGGTCATTCTTGAAGACGAAGTCTGAACAAAATTTCTGTTCATCAGAAGACAGTTCAGAAACTCTACGCGGTTCCTACATTCCTAAAGCAGCTGCGCATCAATAGTTATGCATAAAAGACAGGACGGGACCTAATACTCTTTCTATTAGAGTCGGCGTAAAGAATCAGACGTGTCGAAGCTGCACATATTCAGACTTCACAGCAACGTATGGCAAGACGATCATATGAAGAAGCAAGACGATTTTATTAAAGATTAAAGTCATGATTACATATGAGGGAAATCTTGTCTACAAAGGGGTTTTTCTTTATTTTCATGATTACAACTGAGGCAAACTCCGTCGACAAAGGGGGCCCCTCATCATCGTCTGAAGACTACACTGAGAAGCCGCTCTGACAGGGTCTCGCGCTGGTGATGGTCTTCCTCTTCTTCCAAGAAGATGATCAGTGGTAGGAGGATACAAAACTGGGCAGATGACCCATCCTCCAACAGAAGAAAAGCAGGGTAATTCTACTTTCCTACAGACCACCGCCACTCTAGCCGGTCTGTCTGCCTCTCGTCACCAGAGGTAACTGGAGAGGGCGCCACTTACAAGCTGTGTGGTCAAATACGACCCCTTCCCTTCTCCTGGATGAACAGCCATATAAAGTTGCTGATTATCCCGAGCAAGGGAGGCTAAGATATCCTTCCATGATTCATCGTTGCAGATGACACTTGCTCGAAGATGCCGCCTTTTTCGGCTCCTTACATGCTGGAAGAACATGGTCTTCTTCTTCCTCAAGTCGACCCGACGAACTCCGGCGATCATCTGAGCATGGTGAAAGGAAATGTGGGAAGAAATAGGTTAACTCCTCAGCCCTTTTATAGGCAAGCGAGGTCACACCTACCCCCAATAAATCCGCCATAAAGACCGGCCTGAAAGAACGTGTCAAACTTGACCGTTTCGGGCTCCATTCAGAAGGCGTTTCAAGTTACGAGGGACGGTTCATGCTTTATTCAAAGCGTTTCAAATTCCGAGGAATTTAAAAGCTTTGAAGGGGGTCTTGTAGAAGCATGAAAAATACGCCGGATGACTATACGCAACTTGTTGGTGCGGAGCAGCATAAAGAGATGACCTCAGAGCCATCAAGAAGGCAAGACAAGAGCTTCTCAGGACCATCCGCGTAAGTGCAGTATGTCCAGGCCGCCTCAGAGCGTAAAGCAGAGAGCTTCGTCGCCTATATGGCGTAAAACACATCCGCTTTCAAATGCGGTATTAAAGCGTACGAGGAACACTTCGTGCTCTCCGAGATGAACCTGTCAGACCCTGCAATAAACTTGACGTCTGACCTTCTGACAAAAGGATACGGCTCGGCTACCCAGATGACGGCTATAAATGATAGCACAGCACTGCGACCCAGGCTGTCAGTTACCACCATCTCCCTCGCTTAAACTGCTTTTACATGAACGAGGGAATATGCTGCCTTGTTTTACACAGGCAGACATGAGCTGTTTACGCTCTGCAGTAGACAAACCGCCTGCCACGTCAAAAGCGGCGCTTTGTACAGGGCTCGAGGCACGTCTCTGCGATTGGTGCACAAGACGGTGACAGTTTTCTCGAGGCACGTCTCTGCGACGAATGCACAGAAGAGCTGCAGGCCTTCAAAAACATGCCTCCGCATTTAATGCGCAGAATAATGGCGGATCTCTGCATTTAATGCAGGGGATTTGATTAAGAATCACCGAACCATCGTGTGGTGACACCCCCTTGCGTAAACTGCTTTTTCGCATACAAAGGGATACGCTGCCTTGTTCTATACAGGCAAACGTGAACCGTCTACACACCACGGAAGACAAACAGACTGCCACGTCAAAAGCTATGCTTTGTACAAGGCTCGAGGCACGTCTCTTCGCCTGATGCTCAGAACGAGGGCAGGCCTTCAGAACACGCCTTCGCAATTAATGCACAGGATGGTGGCAGATCTCTGCATTTAATGTAGCGCCCCGTTCTCCCGATGCGGAGAGCGCGGCTAAGAATCACAAGTCGGTATCGTTCGATCGGGATAGATTGAATCAAGAACTCGTCCTCGTTATGGATTTGTTTCTTCGGAATCGATTCCCATATTCAGTGGACTGCGCCCCAAGGATCGGCTTAGCGGCAGAGTCAGGAGGGACCTCTCCGCTGCTATCTTTTATTGCCTCGGTTTTCGATGTCGCTTGTTGCTTTCGTGATTTGAGTTGGTTTTGGGATTTGCTTGTTTTCCTTGAACGGTTTCGATGGTTTTCATTGTTTTCGTTCATTGAACTGCACTTCAATTCCGAGATTGGAAAGAGAGGAAGAAGTATTAATCGAGCTGTTCGTGTGCAGGTGAACGAGCAGTAGGCGGCTAACGAGCGGAGTCGTGAAGCGCCTCTTTCCTTCTTCTTTCCAAAATCTAAGTGAGTGGCTACCAACCCGATTAGCTAGTCCTGCTTCCAAGCTTCACAGCTAATCAATCTGCACTCTCCTTTGCCCCGATCAAACGATACCAAATAATAATAAAAGAAACCAAGATAAAAAGACAAAATATACTTGGTTATTATGCTTGTCAATCAAACCTGTGAACTGTTGCCTTATCGTATGCTTGTTCGTGCAAATGTTCTATAAAACGTGCTAAGTATAGAACACATCTTGTATATGCATAATTGTTCAGGGAGGCTATGCAAAATAAATCATGCAAATACTGCTTGTCGTGTACTCGTATTCTTGCACTCGTGTTGCCTCAAATGCATGACTGTTAACTTGTTCATCGTGTTCGATCATGGACAACTTGTGCACAAGGTATTGGTTCTGCGGACGGTCGCTGGGGCACTGGCACCGATCCGATCCGGGCGGAACTCGTGTGTAGTCTTCGTGTTCGGGACCGGATAGCTTGCAGCGCAATCGTGTTCTCTCGTAGCATGCTATCCTTGTCCCCGGCTACGTCCATTATGGCAACCATGCCAGTGATCATCGTGTATATTTAAACCTGTTGCATACTAACTTGTGTCTCCGTGGCAGGGAAGGCATGGTAAGTATTGTGCAGGTAATTCAGACGGTCAGGTAAAATCCACCGAACGGTGGCACGTTCATTTCAGTAAATTCAATATGCTGCTTACTTGTAAATGAACTAAGGCAAGATAGAAACCCACAAATATACATGCTTCACTAAACAACGTGTTGATTGGTATAGTCAGGCTAGCTCGCCTTCACCAGCAAGTTTCGATATGCTGACCCTCGTTGAAACAGGTTCTTCGCACCAAGGCGAACCGAGCGAGGAGCCGAAGTCGTCTTCCCGATCCAGTCCAGCTGTTGGCGCATCTTCACCGCGCCTTGAAGCCTTTTGAAGCCAGAAGCTGCAACTCTTCATACACAAATGCAGCTCCGTGGCAAAGCGATCCTCCAGCCTGGAGGTCTTTATCGTTTTGAGTTTATAAAAGGATGTAATGTACAGGACTGCTATCTCATTTTGAGTCATCTCTTTGTAAGCCGTTCGGCATATTAGCTAACTCGTTCAAGAGTTTGTAATAGATGTTCATTATCAATAAAGAGAACTTTTCTATGTTTCAAATCTGTGTTTCAATTTATCTGCGTACTCTGAATATGTGCTTGCTATGCAAATCATTAAAGCCTTGTGCGGGCGCAACTCCAGGCCCGCACGGCGGTCACGACTCGGGGGACGCCTCGGGGGCGTGACATAGTGGTATCAGAGCACAGATTCAAAGTTCCTTAGACTTCGTGCTGGAAAAGTTCCTTTAACGATCAAATTCCTGTGCGAACTCTTGAACTCGCTAGGCCAAAATGAGATACGTTCATGCAATAAGTCCATAATACATTATGATCCTAATGTAATTTACCTTCTTTTGAAGGAATGGATCCAGCGCAATCTGCAGCGCAAGTCCCGGACGAAATGCAACGACAAGGAAGTAGTTCGGGCACTTCGGGAAGTTCAGAAAGCCAGCGAGCCACGCCAAGCATCGATCCCGTTCAGCAAATATTGCGGATGTTGGGAGAAAACCAACAAAGGGACGAGGCTCGCCATGAACGAGCCGAGAAGCGAGCGGAAGAGAGTCAGCTCAAGTTTCAAGACAATATTGAAGCACGATTCTCAGTCCAACAGAAGCAGGTAGATACCCTGCATCAGATCGTTCAGACTTTGGCTGCCAACCATTCCGCCGCAACAACAACGACTCCGGTGGAGCAGCCCGTGCTTGAAGTAGAGACACCGCAAATTCCAAGAGCGAGGGACGTGACTGCCTTCGACTTTGGCCACTTCAAGAAAGTCTGCAACACCCCATTCAACGGGACTGAGGACCCAGTCGTAGCTCTAGATTGGTTGGCCGAACTTGAAGATCACTTCGCTCTGTTAGAGGTCCCCGAAGATAAGCGCGTCTCCTGCGCGCAACTACAGCTCCGCCTCAACGCACACGATTGGTGGGACGTGCATCGACGATCTCTCCAATTTGATCACGGAGAGGAGGCGATCTCGTGGACGACTTTTCGTGCCACGTTCGAAGAGGAGTATGTACCCCCTCCAGTCCAACGCCAGATGGAGAACGAGTTCGTGCAGCTGCGGCAAGGCAGCATGACAGTTAAAGAGTACTCCGCCGAGTTCAATCGACTCTCCAAATTCGCTAGGGCCTATTTACCTGATGCAGCGAGTCGAGCTAGAAGGTTTGAAGGTGGACTACGCCCTGTCATTCATTCACACGTAGCCGTTCCTCAGTATCGTACAATGCGTGAAGTCATGAATCATGTCCTGTCGCTCGAACCACACTATCCTCACGTTCCTGCCGGCGCTGTGCATACATCCAGTCACAAACGCCAAAGCAACGACAGAGGAAACAACGCTGCAAAGCGTCGGAACGACGGCAGTCAACAAATAAAGCATTGGAACATTACGTGTCGGTTCTGTAGAAAGACTGGACACGACAAGAAAGACTGCCGCTTGAGACTTGGATTATGCCTCGCTTGTGGACGATCAGGCCATGCTATTAATTCCTGTCCGAACCTTCCTGATCGTCGTCCCCAACGCAATAATCCCTAACGGTAAGTTCTACCCTAAGTTTCGGGACGAAACTTCCAATTAGTTGGGTAGGATGTAGCGCCCCGTTCTCCCGATGCGGAGAGCGCAGCTAAGAATCACAAGTCGGTATCGTTCGATCGGGATAGATTGAATCAAGAACTCGTCCTCGTTATGGATTTGTTTCTTCGGAATCGATTCCCATATTCAGTGGACTGCGCCCCAAGGATCGGCTTAGCGGCAGAGTCAGGAGGGACCTCTCCGCTGCTATCTTTTATTGCCTCGGTTTTCGATGTCGCTTGTTGTTTTTGTGCTTTGAGTTGGTTTTGGGATTTGCTTGTTTTCCTTGAACGGTTTCGATGGTTTTCATTGTTTTCGTTCATTGAACTGCACTTCAATTCCGAGATTGGAAAGAGAGGAAGAAGTATTAATCGAGCTGTTCGTGTGCAGGTGAACGAGCAGTAGGCGGCTAACGAGCGGAGTCGTGAAGCGCCTCTTTCCTTCTTCTTTCCAAAATCTAAGTGAGTGGCTACCAACCCGATTAGCTAGTCCTGCTTCCAAGCTTCACAGCTAATCAATCTGCACTCTCCTTTGCCCCGATCAAACGATACCAAATAATAATAAAAGAAACCAAGATAAAAAGACAAAATATACTTGGTTATTATGCTTGTCAATCAAACCTGTGAACTGTTGCCTTATCGTATGCTTGTTCGTGCAAATGTTCTATAAAACGTGCTAAGTATAGAACACATCTTGTATATGCATAATTGTTCAGGAAGGCTATGCAAAATAAATCATGCAAATACTGCTTGTCGTGTACTCGTATTCTTGCACTCGTGTTGCCTCAAATGTATGACTGTTAACTTGTTCATCGTGTTCGATCATGGACAACTTGTGCACAAGGTATTGGTTCTGCGGACGGTCGCTGGGGCACTGGCACCGATCCGATCCGGGCAGAACTTGTGTGTAGTCTTCGTGTTCGGGACCGGATAGCTTGCAGCGCAATCGTGTTCTCTCGTAGCATGCTATCCTTGTCCCCAGCTAC
Source organism: Iris macrosiphon (assembly GCA_036927795.1). NCBI lineage: Eukaryota > Viridiplantae > Streptophyta > Magnoliopsida > Asparagales > Iridaceae > Iris > Iris macrosiphon. The sequence goes on from JAYESA010000010.1 coordinate 48,380,838, forward strand.
GTCCATTATGGCAACCATGCCAGTGATCATCGTGTATATTTAAACCTGTTGCATACTAACTTGTGTCTCCGTGGCAGGGAAGGCATGGTAAGTATTGTGCAGGTAATTCAGACGGTCAGGTAAAATCCACCGAACGGTGGCACGTTCATTTCAGTAAATTCAATATGCTGCTTACTTGTAAATGAACTAAGGCAAGATAGAAACCCACAAATATGCATGCTTCACTAAACAACGTGTTGATTGGTATAGTCAGGCTAGCTCGCCTTCACCAGCATGTTTCGATATGCTGACCCTCGTTGAAACAGGTTCTCCGCACCAAGGCGAACCGAGCGAGGAGCCAAAGTCGTCTTCCCGATCCAGTCCAGCTGTTGGCGCATCTGCATCGCGCCTTGAAGCCTTTTGAAGCCAGAAGCTGCAACTCTTCATACACAAATGCAGCTCCGTGGCAAAGCGATCCTCCAGCTTGGAGGTCTTTATCGTTTTGAGTTTATAAAAGGATGTAATGTACAGGACTGCTATCTCATTTTGAGTCATCTCTTTGTAAGCCGTTCGGCATATTAGCTAACTCGTTCAAGAGTTTGTAATAGATGTTCATTATCAATAAAGAGAACTTTTCTATGTTTCAAATCTGTGTTTCAATTTATCTGCGTACTCTGAATATGTGCTTGCTATGCAAATCATTAAAGCCTTGTGCGGGCGCAACTCCAGGCCCGCACGGCGGTCACGACTCGGGAGACGCCTCGGGGGCGTGACATAGTGGTATCAGAGCACAGATTCAAAGTTCCTTAGACTTCGTGCTGGAAAAGTTCCTTTAACGATCAAATTCCTGTGCGAACTCTTGAACTCGCTAGGCCAAAATGAGATACGTTCATGCAATAAGTCCATAATACATTATGATCCTAATATAATTTACCTTCTTTTGAAGGAATGGATCCAGCGCAATCTGCAGCGCAAGTCCCGGACGAAATGCAACGCCAAGGAAGTAGTTCGGGCACTTCGGGAAGTTCAGAAAGCCAGCGAGCCACGCCAAGCATCGATCCCGTTCAGCAAATATTGCGGATGTTGGGGGAAAACCAACAAAGGGACGAGGCTCGCCATGAACGATCCGAGAAGCGAGCGGAAGAGAGTCAGCTCAAGTTTCAAGACAATATTGAAGCACGATTCTCAGTCCAACAGAAGCAGGTAGATACCCTGCATCAGATCGTTCAGACTTTGGCTGCCAACCATTCCGCCGCAACAACAACGACTCCGGTGGAGCAGCCCGTGCTTGAAGTAGAGACACCGCAAATTCCAAGAGCGAGGGACGTGACTGCCTTCGACTTTGGCCACTTCAAGAAAGTCTGCAACACCCCATTCAACGGGACTGAGGACCCAGTCGTAGCTCTAGATTGGTTGGCCGAACTTGAAGATCACTTCGCTCTGTTAGAGGTCCCCGAAGATAAGCGCGTCTCCTGCGCGCAACTACAGCTCCGCCTCAACGCACACGATTGGTGGGACGTGCATCGACGATCTCTCCAATTTGATCACGGAGAGGAGGCGATCTCGTGGACGACTTTTCGTGCCGCGTTCGAAGAGGAGTATGTACCCCCTCCAGTCCAACGCCAGATGGAGAACGAGTTCGTGCAGCTGCGGCAAGGCAGCATGACAGTTAAAGAGTACTCCGCCGAGTTCAATCGACTCTCCAAATTCGCTAGGGCCTATTTACCTGATGCAGCGAGTCGAGCTAGAAGGTTTGAAGGTGGACTACGCCCTGTCATTCATTCGCACGTAGCCGTTCCTCAGTATCGTACAATGCGTGAAGTCATGAATCATGTCCTGTCGCTCGAACCACACTATCCTCACGTTCCTGCCGGCGTTGTGCAAACATCCAGTCACAAACGCCAAAGCAACGACAGAGGAAACAACGCTGCAAAGCGTCGGAATGACGGCAGTCAACAAATAAAGCATTGAAACATTACGTGTCGGTTCTGTAGAAAGACTGGACACGACAAGAAAGACTGCCGCTTGAGACTTGGATTATGCCTCGCTTGTGGACGATCAGGCCATGCTATTAATTCCTGTCCGAACCTTCCTGATCGTCGTCCCCAACGCAATAATCCCTAACGGTAAGTTCTACCCTAAGTTTCGGGACGAAACTTCCAATTAGTTGGGTAGGATGTAGCGCCCCGTTCTCCCGATGCGGAGAGCGCGGCTAAGAATCACAAGTCGATATCGTTCGATCGGGATAGATTGAATCAAGAACTCGTCCTCGTTATGGATTTGTTTCTTCGGAATCGATTCCCATATTCAGTGGACTGCGCCCCAAGGATCGGCTTAGCGGCAGAGTCAGGAGGGACCTCTCCGCTGCTATCTTTTATTGCCTCGGTTTTCGATGTCGCTTGTTGCTTTCGTGCTTTGAGTTGGTTTTGGGATTTGCTTGTTTTCCTTGAACGGTTTCGATGGTTTTCATTATTTTCGTTCATTGAACTGTACTTCAATTCCGAGATTGGAAAGAGAGGAAGAAGTATTAATCGAGCTGTTCGTGTGCAGGTGAACGAGCAGTAGGCGGCTAACGAGCGGAGTCGTGAAGCGCCTCTTTCCTTCTTCTTTCCAAAATCTAAGTGAGTGGCTACCAACCCGATTAGCTAGTCCTGCTTCCAAGCTTCACAGCTAATCAATCTGCACTCTCCTTTGCCCCGATCAAACGATACCAAATAATAATAAAAGAAACCAAGATAAAAAGACAAAATATACTTGGTTATTATGCTTGTCAATCAAACCTGTGAACTGTTGCCTTATCGTATGCTTGTTCGTGCAAATGTTCTATAAAACGTGCTAAGTATAGAACACATCTTGTATATGCATAATTGTTCAGGGAGGCTATGCAAAATAAATTATGCAAATACTGCTTGTCGTGTACTCGTATTCTTGTACTCGTGTTGCCTCAAATGCATGACTGTTAACTTGTTCATCGTGTTCGATCATGGACAACTTGTGCACAAGGTATTGGTTCTGCGGACGGTCGCTGGGACACTGGCACCGATCCGATCCGGGCGGAACTCGTGTGTAGTCTTCGTGTTCGGGACCGGATAGCTTGCAGCGCAATCGTGTTCTCTTGTAGCATGCTATCCTTGTCCCCGGCTACGTCCATTATGGCAACCATGCCAGTGATCATCGTGTATATTTAAACCTGTTGCATACTAACTTGTGTCTCCGTGGCAGGGAAGGCATGGTAAGTATTGTGCAGGTAATTCAGACGGTCAGGTAAAATCCACCGAACGGTGGCACGTTCATTTCAGTAAATTCAATATGCTGCTTACTTGTAAATGAACTAAGGCAAGATAGAAACCCACAAATATGCATGCTTCACTAAACAACGTATTGATTGGTATAGTCAGGCTAGCTCGCCTTCACCAGCATGTTTCGATATGCTGACCCTCGTTGAAACAGGTTCTCCGCACCAAGGCGAACCGAGCGAGGAGCCGAAGTCGTCTTCCCGATCCAGTCCAGCTGTTGGCGCATCTTCACCGCGCCTTGAAGCCTTTTGAAGCCAGAAGCTGCAACTCTTCATACACAAATGCAGCTCCGTGGCAAAGCGATCCTCCAGCCTGGAGGTCTTTATCGTTTTGAGTTTATAAAAGGATGTAATGTACAGGACTGCTATCTCATTTTGAGTCATCTCTTTGTAAGCCGTTCGGCATATTAGCTAACTCGTTCAAGAGTTTGTAATAGATGTTCATTATCAATAAAGAGAACTTTTCTATGTTTCAAATCTGTGTTTCAATTTATCTGCGTACTCTGAATATGTGCTTGCTATGCAAATCATTAAAGCCTTGTGCGGGCGCAACTCCAGGCCCGCACGGCGGTCACGACTCGGGGGACGCCTCGGGGGCGTGACATAGTGGTATCAGAGCACAGATTCAAAGTTCCTTAGACTTCGTGCTGGAAAAGTTCCTTTAACGATCAAATTCCTGTGCGAACTCTTGAACTCGCTAGGCCAAAATGAGATACGTTCATGCAATAAGTCCATAATACATTATGATCCTAATGTAATTTACCTTCTTTTGAAGGAATGGATCCAGCGCAATCTGCAGCGCAAGTCCCGGACGAAATGCAACGCCAAGGAAGTAGTTCGGGCACTTCGGGAAGTTCAGAAAGCCAGCGAGCCACGCCAAGCATCGATCCCGTTCAGCAAATATTGCGGATGTTGGGGGAAAACCAACAAAGGGACGAGGCTCGCCATGAACGAGCCGAGAAGCGAGCGGAAGAGAGTCAGCTCAAGTTTCAAGACAATATTGAAGCACGATTCTCAGTCCAACAGAAGCAGGTAGATACCCTGCATCAGATCGTTCAGACTTTGGCTGCCAACCATTCCGCCGCAACAACAACGACTCCGGTGGAGCAGCCCGTGCTTGAAGTAGAGACACCACAAATTCCAAGAGCGAGGGACGTGACTGCCTTCGACTTTGGCCACTTCAAGAAAGTCTGCAACACCCCATTCAACGGGACTGAGGACCCAGTCGTAGCTCTAGATTGGTTGGCCGAACTTGAAGATCACTTCGCTCTGTTAGAGGTCCCCGAAGATAAGCGCGTCTCCTGCGCGCAACTACAGCTCCGCCTCAACGCACACGATTGGTGGGACGTGCATCGACGATCTCTCCAATTTGATCACGGAGAGGAGGCGATCTCGTGGACGACTTTTCGTGCCGCGTTCGAAGAGGAGTATGTACCCCCTCCAGTCCAACGCCAGATGGAGAACGAGTTCATGCAGCTGCGGCAAGGCAGCATGACAGTTAAAGAGTACTCCGCCGAGTTCAATCGACTCTCCAAATTCGCTAGGGCCTATTTACCTGATGCAGCGAGTCGAGCTAGAAGGTTTGAAGGTGGACTACGTCCTGTCATTCATTCGCACGTAGCCGTTCCTCAGTATCGTACAATGCGTGAAGTCATGAATCATGTCCTGTCGCTCGAACCACACTATCCTCACGTTCCTGCCGGCGCTGTGCATACATCCAGTCACAAACGCCAAAGCAACGACAGAGGAAACAACGCTGCAAAGCGTCAGAACGACGGCAGTCAACAAATAAAGCATTGGAACATTACGTGTCGGTTCTGTAGAAAGACTGGACACGACAAGAAAGACTGCCGCTTGAGACTTGGATTATGCCTCGCTTGTGGACGATCAGGCCATGCTATTAATTCCTGTCCGAACCTTCCTGATCGTCGTCCCCAACGCAATAATCCCTAACGGTAAGTTCTACCCTAAGTTTCGGGACGAAACTTCCAATTAGTTGGGTAGGATGTAGCGCCCCATTTTTCCGATGCGGAGAGCGCGGCTAAGAATCACAAGTCGGTATCGTTCGATCGGAATAGATTGAATCAAGAACTCGTCCTCGCTATGGATTTGTTTCTTCGGAATCGATTCCCATATTCAGTGGACTGCGCCCCAAGGATCGGCTTAGCGGCAGAGTCAGGAGGGACCTCTCCGCTGCTATCTTTTATTGCCTCGGTTTTCGATGTCGCTTGTTGCTTTCGTGCTTTGAGTTGGTTTTGGGATTTGCTTGTTTTCCTTGAACGGTTTCGATGGTTTTCATTGTTTTCGTTCATTGAACTGCACTTCAATTCCGAGATTGGAAAGAGAGGAAGAAGTATTAATCGAGCTGTTCGTGTGCAGGTGAACGAGCAGTAGGCGGCTAACGAGCGGAGTCGTGAAGCGCCTCTTTCCTTCTTCTTTCCAAAATCTAAGTGAGTGGCTACCAACCCGATTAGCTAGTCCTGCTTCCAAGCTTCACAGCTAATCAATCTGCACTCTCCTTTGCCCCGATCAAACGATACCAAATAATAATAAAAGAAACCAAGATAAAAAGACAAAATATACTTGGTTATTATGCTTGTCAATCAAACCTGTGAACTGTTGCCTTATCGTATGCTTGTTCGTGCAAATGTTCTATAAAACGTGCTAAGTATAGAACACATCTTGTATATGCATAATTGTTCAGGGAGGCTATGCAAAATAAATCATGCATATACTGCTTGTCGTGTACTCGTATTCTTGCACTCGTGTTGCCTCAAATGCATGACTGTTAACTTGTTCATCGTGTTCGATCATGGACAACTTGTGCACAAGGTATTGGTTCTGCGGACGGTCGCTGGGGCACTGGCACCGATCCGATCCGGGCGGAACTCGTGTGTAGTCTTCGTGTTCGGGACCGGATAGCTTGCAGCGCAATCGTGTTCTCTCGTAGCATGCTATCCTTGTCCCCGGCTACGTCCATTATGGCAACCATGCCAGTGATCATCGTGTATATTTAAACCTGTTGCATACTAACTTGTGTCTCCGTGGCAGGGAAGGCATGGTAAGTATTGTGCAGGTAATTCAGACGGTCAGGTAAAATCCACCGAACGGTGGCACGTTCATTTCAGTAAATTCAATATGCTGCTTACTTGTAAATGAACTAAGGCAAGATAGAAACCCACAAATATGCATGCTTCACTAAACAACGTGTTGATTGGTATAGTCAGGCTAGCTCGCCTTCACCAGCATGTTTCGATATGCTGACCCTCGTTGAAACAGGTTCTCCGCACCAAGGCGAACCGAGCGAGGAGCCGAAGTCGTCTTCCCGATCCAGTCCAGCTGTTGGCGCATCTTCACCGCGCCTTGAAGCCTTTTGAAGCCAGAAGCTGCAACTCTTCATACACAAATGCAGCTCCGTGGCAAAGCGATCCTCCAGCCTGGAGGTCTTTATCGTTTTGAGTTTATAAAAGGATGTAATGTACAGGACTGCTATCTCATTTTGAGTCATCTCTTTGTAAGCCGTTCGGCATATTAGCTAACTCGTTCAAGAATTTGTAATAGATGTTCATTATCAATAAAGAGAACTTTTCTATGTTTCAAATCTGTGTTTCAATTTATCTGCGTACTCTGAATATGTGCTTGCTATGCAAATCATTAAAGCCTTGTGCGGGCGCAACTCCAGGCCCGTACGGCGGTCACGACTCGGGGGACGCCTCGGGGGCGTGACATTTAATGCGAGAGATTTGATTATATCTTCAAAAGCCGTGATTCCGGCTAAAGACGTCCACGTCAGCACTCAGCATTGCGCAGTGGCTTCTATGCCTCCTCAGCTGTTATGCTCTCAGGGCTTCTATGCCTCCTCAGCTGTTATGCTCTCAGGGCTTCTACGCCTCCTCAGCTGTTATGCTTTCAGGGCTTCTACGCCTCCTCAGCTGTTATGCTTTGAGGGCTTCTACGCCTCCTTAGCTGTTATGCTCTCAGGGCTTCTACGCCTCCTCAGCTGTTATGCTTTCAGGGCTTCTACGCCTCCTCAGCTGTTATGCTTTCAGGGCTTCCACGCCTCCTCAGCTGTTATGCTCTCAGGGCTTCTACGCCTCCTCAGCTGTTATGCTTTCAGGGCTTCTACGCCTCCCCAGCTTCTATGCTCTCTCGGCTTCTATGCCTCCTCAGCTTCTATGCTCACTCGGCTTCTATGCCATCAGGCTTCTATGCCTACCTGGCTTCTATGCCTATTTTGGCTTCTATGCCATGGTGACAGACATTGGCTTTTATGCCCACCTCTTCTACACGGAGGATTCCTACCTACGTGGCTTTTACGCCGTGATCTTCATAGCAACAATACGCGTTGTGTCCCTTAGTTGGACTCGCATTATACGCTCATTTAAAGGATCATCTATACGCAGGCATTGGTTATTTTAACCGTCGTGTAAAAGGGTGCTGTGATTTCACTCCTCAGTTTTTATACCAACTGAGTGGTCACTGTCACTAAAACTCTATAAATAGAGACCTCTATCTATAGAGGAATAGGTCGAAGAAATTGATCAACGATCAGACTTTTGAAAAGGAGATCGGACAGGGTCAAGAAAAATAAGGAGAGAGAAGAGATCGAGAGAGAGAGAGAGAGAGGAACCCGGAGCTCAGGCAAGGGGTAGGGATCGACGACCTTGGCATCATGCATCCACCCTCTTTTGCAACCTTCGAAGCTACCTCCTGTCTTCTACGGCACTTCTTCACCATCGTGTGGTCCAAGGGCTAAAGTGATCGACTGCAGATCAGACACCTATAGCAATTTATACCCAGATTAAATAAATTATACTCCCACATCCTCGTATAGGATTATATTGTACAAGTTTGTTTGTAAACAAAAGAACACGGGTCTTGTGTAAACCCCGTCTTGAATACATCTTTCATTCTTTTTGTTTTCTACCACAAACAAAAGACACAAAATTTGAGTAGAGACATGCGCCCAAAATAAGAGATTTATGGCTCGTGGCTACATAATCTCCTGGACGCATAGACTCTGGGTGCATGGAGTCAGGCCTTAGTGATTTTTTATGCGTTCAAGGTAGTATGCGTCCGACTTTTGAAAGCATGCACAAAGCAGACATGCATCCAACAAGATGGGCGCATGCCGAAGGGGGCGCATGTTGCTGGGCCTCATGGTACTCCATCGTCCAAGAACAACAAGTTCAGCCATAAAAAACTCCAAGAATCTGAAAATACTAGATCTGCCATAAAATTCTTATCTCAACTCCAAATCAAGTGATTCAAAAGCCAAACTGCTTGAAATGAAGTGCTCCATCACATAGAATAATAAGTTCAAAAAACAAGCATTTGAAGATCAAAACCAAGAAAAACTTAAGAACACTCACACTCATAAAAATCCAGATCTAAACCATTCCATCCACCAAATTCAAAAATACCAAATTCTAAACATGCTTAAAATCACACAATAAACATAATAGACCAAATAATATTGAGGGTTTCTCTATTTTTTATGCAAGGTATACTTGCCTATGGAGGGAGGGAAAACTTAAGAGAGAGAAGGAAAAGAAAGAATGAAGTGGGAGAGAGAGAAATATGGGTTATATAGCTAGGATTTGAGGTTTAGACCATGGATTCAACTCATGACTAAACCAAACCAAACCAACCCAAACAAAGATAAACCAAAGAATGAGTCTAGTCTCATATAACCAAATAAATAACGTGTCAGCGAGAATAATACGCCCCCAATACGTATATTAGGAACGGGGAGTGACATCTCTATCCACCTTAAAAAAATTATGTCCTCAAAATTCGAATCCAAGTAAGTCTAGAGAATTCAGGACAAGAACGATACAAATCTACTAGCAAATCTACACATGCAAGCAGTAACATCACAACACACAGGTGATCGCCTGATCACGAAATCTAAGATACAAAGACATAAGGTAGAATATACCTTTCGAATCAAACTGGTACGGGTATCGAGATCGTATATCTTCCTTGCGCTCCTAAGTCGATTCTTCAAGAGTGTGATGGCCCCAGGCAACTCGGACAAGACAAATAGTCCAGTTCTTGAGTACCTTATTCCTTCGGTCCAGAATGGATACGGATTGCTCCTTGTAAGATAAGTCGGTACCAATAACTAATTCAGAGTGATCGAGGATATGACTCGGATCCGGGATATATCTACGCAACTGAGATACATAAAATAAATTATGCACCTTACGTAGCGAAGGTGGGAGGACAAGACAATAGGCCATATCGCCTACCCGATCGAGAATGTCAAATGGTCCAACGTATCGCGGACTAAGATTTCCATGGACCTCGAATCTAATAACTTCACGGGTTGGCAAAATTTGCAAGAACATGTAGTCGTCGACACGAAACTCCAAAGGCCTACGATGCTGGTCTTTCCAGTAATGATACAGATTCTCAACAACCCGAAGTCGCTCTCTGATCTGCCTGGCAACTTCTACTATCTGCGTGATCATTTTGGGGCCTAACATCTTCTGCTCACCAATATCGTCACATGCCAACGGTGATCTATACCTCCTGCCGTATAGTGCCTCGATAGGTGTAATCTGAATACTAGCCTGATAACTGTTGTTATACGAAAATTCTACTAAGTAAAGGTGATTCTCCTAAGATCCACCAAAGTCTAGAGTATAGGCTCATAACATATCTTCCAGGGTCTGGATGGTCCTTTTTGATTGTCCATCTGTCAATACTGAATCTTAACCTGGTACCCAAACTTTCGTGAAATCTTCTCCAGAAATGAGAAGTGAACCTGGTATCTCGGTCGAACACTATGCTAACCGGCACGCCATGTTGCCTCAAAATATGTTGCATATACAAATATGCCAACCGCTCTGTAGACTGTCCAACTCTAAAGGAAAGAAAATATGCCACTTTTGTGAGTCGATCCACTATCACCATAACTACATCTCGACCAGTCGGGGATCTAGGTAAACCAGTCACAAAATTCATGGTGATATGTTCCCACTTCCACTCTAGAATAGGAAGCGGCTTTAATAACCCTATCGGTCTATGTTGTTCTGTCTTTACTGGTTGACATATCAAACATCGCGATATGAAGCGTGCTATTTTTCTCTTCATTTTGTTCCACCAAAAGTGTTGCTTAATATCTTGGCACATCTTCGTGCCTCCCGGATAAATGGAGTACTGGGAACTATGTGCTTCAGTAATAACTTCTTATCGAATATTCCTGTTTGGTACACATAGACGGTTCTCAAATATTAGCGTTCCATCCGCATGAATCGTCAACTCTTTTCAAAAATCGAACTCACATTTTGTCCGTAGCTTCTGAATCTTCGGATCCTCCGCCTGAGCTATCTTGATTCTACCCACCAAAGTAGATTGGATCTGTAGGCTAGCCAGAACTCCTGTGTCTTGTGGAAGCACTATCTCAATTTTTATCTCTCGTAAGTCTTCTAGAATGTTCTTCTAAGTGATCAACATGAATTCTCCACCTCTTCTACTAAGTGCATCAGCTACTACATTTGCCTTGCCTGGATGGTATTGAAGTTCCACGTCATAGTCTTTCAATAACTCTAGTCACCTTTTCTATCTCATGTTTAAGTCATTCTGCATAAATACATACTTCAAACTCTTATCATCTGTGAAGATCTCTACCCTATCGCCATATAACTAGTGCCTCCATAGCTTAAGTGTAAACACTACTGCTGCTAACTCCAAATCATGAGTTGGATAGTTCTTCTCTTGATCTCTGAGCTGCCGAGAAGCATACGCTATCACTCTCCCGTGCTGTATCAAAACACATCCAAGCCCTTTGCCAGATGCGTCATAATACACCGTGAATCCTCTGGAGCCTGCAGGAAGAGTAAGGATTGGTATAGAGGTTAACTTCTTCTTCAACTCTTCAAAGGCTATCTGGCTTTTGCTGACCACACAAATTTAACTTTCTTGCACGTCAACCAAGTCAAAGGTGCCGAGATATTAGCAAAGTCTGACACAAATCTTTTGTAGTATCCTGCCAAGCCCAGAAAACTATGCACCTCCTCCACTATCTTCGGAACTGGCCAGTTCTCTAATGCATCTACCTTCTTGGGATCAACTGACACTCCTGCTCCAAAAATAATATACCCAATAAAGAATATATGATCCAGCCAAAAGTCACGCTTACTAAGCTTCGCATATAACTGGTGCTCCCTCAAAGTCTGCAGTACTATCCTGAGATAATTTTTATGTTCCTCCTTATTACGATAATACACAAGAATGTCATCGATAAATACTACCACAAATTGGTCTAAGTATGACATAAAAATATGGTTCATCAAATCCATGAATACCGCTGGAGCATTGGTCTTTTCGAATGGCACAACTAAGAATTTATAATGCCCATATTATGACCTAAATGCAGTCTTCGGTATATCCTGCTCTTGAACTCTCACCTGATGATATCCTAACAGATGACCCAGAATCTACTCTCCCGCTTCATTCCAAGGCCGTCTGCAACCCTTGGTTAAATATGACATTCTGTTCTTGTTGTTGAAGCTATTGACGTTGTTGTTCCTAATGTTGTTGCTGCTGAACCACTATCTAATGTTGTTAGGTAGCCAACATTCTGCCGATAATCTCTAGCAAGGCTGGGGTATCTAGTGTTGTCGGTACTACGGGAGGTGCGGGAACATCTAGAGCCTGCAGCTCTGCCGTATTTATCATAGGATCAACTTGGATCATTGGCTAGGGTTCTACAGGACCTCGTTCCACTGGAAACTCTGCCTCTCTTGCTGCTGCAATATCTGGAGGAGGGGAAACCCTAAAGAAAAGTACAAGAATCATCAAGTATATGACAAGAAGGAACAAGGAATCAACCAGTCTGGGAAATTTTAAGCTGGGTATTGAAGAGGACGAATTCAGAATTTCAAGAAGGTTCATGTTTGATTGAGACTCTCCTATAACCATGACACCCACAAGTCTACAGAACAGAGACCTGCATTGGCTACCACAAAAATTTTGTCACATTCCAATACCAGAATACGGAGACGGACACGGCCAGCTACCCCATACAAGGTACTATACGTCGTACGATGATCACGGTTGTAACAAGACAAGGGGGTGCATGCTATAATCAGGTCACTTAGGATCACATGAACATCTATGTCTCAATCTATCAAATAAGAAACAGTAATCATAGAGCATATATGATAAAGCAATAAGACGTCCCAAACGCTTTCTCAAGATGTTCTGGAGACTAGCTGTACAAAATAAAGAGCTGGTGGAATATCAAACGTACATGATTGTGATCAGCTGCAGTCTGATTTAATATAATCATGTTAAAAAAACTAAATTTCCAGATGTGTCGGTTAACAGGTGCTGGTGGCTAAACGCCAAAAAGATAAAATGTACAATGATGAGCATGGAAGAAGAAAACCCACCCGTTATCCTCAGCGACCATATTCCTGGTACGTGCTATGAGTCAGAGGAAAGTATGTTGGATCCTCGGGTGCTGGCTCAAAACCTGGCCATGCAAAATACGTGGGGTTAGACCCCAAATAGCAAGTACCACAAAGGAAGCACGAAATAGAGAAATAAAAACCCAAGCAATATATAATAATATAGGTTCTGTATCGTAACTTAGGTCCATGGCATATCCTAGCACAAAGGCCCAACCCCAAAACCAAACAATAATAATGGTTGAATCCATCACACTATGATAGTCCATTTTTCTAGGCTACTAACAGAATAATACAATCATAATTAAGTCCAATTAATAAGATCGGCCAATCACTTGTACGACTTGCTAATTGTGGAGTCTGAGATTATCTCATAATAATGTAAAATATGTATCCTCATATCACGCTATTGTTGAACATGGGCTAACCGAGCCAAATAAAATAATTATACAGGCACTTCACAAATTACCCCAGTTCCCCGTAGGGCCACTGCACTTGATCACGGTATTAGCGGTTCCAATATTCCTATAATAAAACAATAGCTCGGCATTATTTATAATAGGTCAGATATTGCACTCCACTAAGGCAAATGATATACAATATCTGTGGTGGCCAGCCCACAGCGTACTTAAAATAAATCTCTGCGGGAAGGTTTGTTGGCATGATCTCAGGATATCATTTTCTTCCAATGTTACTATCACTTTTTATTGCCTAATTAACCCTATATTATTTTGAAATCTCAAGATGTGGCCACATGGGAATTTCCTTTAAGATGTCATATAAAGTATGGGCACGCTAGATACGAATCCATGGAAGTTCAATCTGGATTCTCCCGAGCGTGTATGCAACATTCAAGAAATCAATATCCTAGCCACGCTTTGGTACTTGACTCGAATATCATGTCCGTGCTGGGAAAAAAGTATATTTATAGTATCACGAGTTCAGAAATTTGGAGGTATTCTTGATGCACAACCCAAATATAAATCACTTAACACATAACACGGTATGTCGCACCTCGGTGCACAGATCATGAACAATATCAGACAATGATTGTATCAGCACGAATACGATATTTGAGTCCAATTACCAAGATCATAAGCATGAGTTCTAGCACAAGGTCGGGATTACTAAGTTTATTCTCCCCTAGAATCCTAATACAAGCAATAACCAGGATCAACCACAATAGAGGATGATAAAAAATATTTTAAATAAAATAAATGATCCCAACAAAAAAGTACTATGTGTATACAGGGAGTCACTAAGGATAATACGTGTCTAAGTCATGAACAAGAAGGTCAGGACGAATGAACCAACCGGCCGCATGCTCTTTTAGGCCGTATGCTCCTCCAGGCCACAAGCTCTGGCAAAAGTCCACCGCTTGGGACAAGTGCCAAAGTGATGGACGATAAATAAAGTGTCAGGGAAGTGACATAAAGGTGATTGATGTGACAAGGCAAAAGTGTCAGAGTGAAAAGACAAAAGAATAATAAAGTCGTGAATAGACACAAAAGTCGTGTAGAGGCATGTGCCCAAAAGAAGAGATGCATGACTCGTGGCCGCATAATCTCCTGGACGCACAGACTCTGGGCGCATGGAGTCAGGCCTTAGTGAATTTTCATGCATTCAATCTACTATGCGTCCGACTTTGAAAGCATGCACAAAGCAGACATTCGTCCAACAAGATGGGCGCATGCTGGAGGGGACGCATGTTGTTGGGCCGCATGGTACTCCATCATCCCAGAACAGCAAGTTCGGCCATAGAAAAACTCCAAAAATCCGAAAAGATTAGATATGCCATAAATTTCTCAACTCTAAATTAAGTGGTTCAAAAGCCAAATTGCTCAAAATGAAGTGCATAATCTCCTGGACGCACAGACTCTGGGCGCATGGAGTCAGGCCTTAGTGAATTTTCATGCATTCAATCTACTATGCGTCCGACTTTGAAAGCATGCACAAAGCAGACATTCGTCCAACAAGATGGGCACATGCTGGAGGGAACGCATGTTGTTGGGCCGCATGGTACTCCATCATCCCAGAACAACAAGTTCGGCCATGAAAAAACTCCAAAAATCCGAAAAGATTAAATCTGCCATAAATTTCTCAACTCCAAATTAAGTGGTTCAAAAGCCAAATTGCTCAAAATGAAGTGCTCCATCACATAGAAGAATAAGTTCAAAAACAACAAGCTTTTGAAGATCGAAACCAAGAAAAACTTAAGAACACCTACACTCATAAAAATTCAGATCTACTCCATTCTATCCACCAAATCAAAAAATACCAAGTTCTAAACATGCTTAAAATCATACAATAAACATAATAGACCAAATAATATAGAGAGTTTTTCCATTTCTCATACAAGGCGTACTTGCCTATGGAGGGAGAAAAAACCTAAGAGAGAAAGGAAAAGAAAGAATAAAGAGGGAGAGGGAAAGAAATTGGGTTATATAGCTAGGGATTAAGGTTTAGACCATGGGTTCAACTCGTGACCGAACCAACCCAAACCAAACCAAACCAAGACAAACCAAAGAATTGGTCTAGTCTCATGCAACCAAATAAATAATATGCCAACGAGAATAATATGCCCCCAATACATACATAGGGAATGGGGAGTGACAGATCTCAAATCACATAGTGCATATTACATAAAGATTACAATAATGACTTTCAATTTTTACTACACATAAGATCCATTCTTTCAGTATGTTCGTAAAAGGTCTTCAGTTGTAGTCCTTTAGTAAGTGGATCCTCTATCGTGAGTTTTGTATTCAAATATTCTATGGACACTCGTTGTTTCTGAACTTCTTTAGTAGATAAATATTTTAACTTTATGTGCTAGGCACCCTTAGAATATGTATCATTCTTAGAAAAGAAGACTGCTACTACAGTATCATAATAAAGTTTCAACGACTTGGTAATGGTGTCGACAACTCCAATCTTGAAATAAATTTACGCACCAGTGAAGTCTGAATTTTGGCTTCAAATTATCCCACAAATTTTGCTTCCATAGTATATGAAGCTATAACGCTCTGCTTCGCACTCTTCCATGAGATTGCTCTTCTAGCCAATAGGAACAAATAACCAAAAGTGGATTTTCTGGTATCAATGCATCCACCAAAATCGTAATCTGAGTAACTAACTTCAAAGTGGTCAGATTTTCTATAAGTGAGCATGTAGTCCTTTATCCCTTATAGATACCTGAGAACTTTCTTTGCAGCTTTCCAATGTTTAATTTCATGATTGCTTTGGTATCTGCCTAGCATACCAACTACAAAGCTAATATCGGGTCATGTATAAGTTTGAGCATACATAAGACTATCAACTAGAGATGTATAAGAAAATTTCTCCATTTGCAAGTGATCCAATTCATTTTTAGGACATTGCATAAGGCTAAACTTATAACCCTTCTGAATTGGCATTACACTAACTTTATAATTACTCATTCCATATCTTTGAAGAACTTTATTAATATAATTCATTCTAAGAGTGACCTAACAATCCTTGTGATCGATCTCGGAATATTTTTATTTTATCACATATAAGATGTCTTATTAGGGGTGAAGATAATTTGGGTTTGAACCGATAACCGACCCAACCCGAATAAGGGATTCGGTTCTGTTGTGGAAAAATTCAGGTCGGATTCGGTTCCGAATTCCACTGTATTCGGTTATGGGACTCGGTTTCGGTTTAAAATTGAAAACCGATTAAGAGTTATAAAATTACTAAAATATCCTCCTACCTATATAAAAACTTTACTAACCCTAACTTACCTTCTCTCTCCTCTCTTTCATTTTCCACCGACAGCCTTTGGCTCCGAGACTCCTGAGGAGTCTCTCTCTCTCTCTCTCTCTCTCAAAGTCGCCTCTCTCCTCAGAGACCCCCTTCCCTCTCGAAGAGTCGAACCTTGCCCCTTTATATTTCTCTCTCTCTCTCTCTCTCTCTCTCTCCTAAGGAGAACGAGAAACCCTAGTTCACTGAGAGAACTTCTCTTAGTTTAGATCTATAGTCGCTCCGTTCAGATCTATTGTTTGCGTACTCATCTGGACCAGATCTATGATTCTTATTCGTGTAAGAATTTTTTTTAATTCATATTAATATATACTATTGTTTTATTTTTATACATGTTAATTTTAGACTGTTAAGTTTATTAATATTAGTTTATATGTTGATTTATACATGTTGATTTTTTAAAGAAACGGATCTATGATTTAAAAACCACGTCTATGAATTTAAGAACCAGATCTACGATTCTTATTCGTGTAAGAATTTATTTGTATTTTTAATTCATGTAGATATATACTATTTTTTATTTTTGTACATATTAATTTTATATTGTTAAGTTTATTAATGTTAATTTACATGTTGATTTATAAATAAACAGATATATGATTTAAAAACCAGATCTAAGAATTTAATAACCAGATCTAAGATTTAAGAACCAGGCCTAAGAATTTAAGAACTAGATCTAAGATTTATATTTCTATTATATAGTGTTAGTAATATTTTAAATGTCAAAATACAAGTTAGAATTATATAGTGTTAGTTCTCGTTTGCACTATAAATTTTTGGGTTAGATACATATATGTCAGAATACAAATTTAAGAACTAGACATAAATTTGTCAGAATACATATATGTTAGAATTATATAGTGTTATAAATATTTTATCGTTGATTTATTTTTCTTCTTGTATTTAGTCTACTTGTTATATATGTCAGAATACAAATTTTACAGTATAAATTTGTTATGTATATATTGGCATACTAATCACATTTGTTATTTATGCATATATTTGGGAGTTGGATACTTGGCTTCGATTATTAAAATTATTTACTTCATTTCAGTGAGATTTATCTTGAATCGCTGTAAGAATCACTCTCTCAGTCTCTCTCTCTGGAAATGGATATATGGTTGTGGCTGGAATAAAATATTTTTGTAGGGCTATATTGCTTATAGTGCCAGTTTGCAGAAATATGTAATGTGTTTGCAGGGAAATATTATTGCTAATGGTGTCAGTTTGCACAAATGCTGCTTTGCTTAATGGCCAGTTTGCCTAAAAGTAAAGGCTATAAGTGTTTTTGTTTATTGATTGAAAAAAAAAATTATTGATTGGTTGGAATATTTTTTGGGCTGGAATGGAATTTTTTTGTTGATTGATTGTTTACAAGTAAGAAGAAGAAGAAGAAGAAGAAGAAGAAGAAGAAGAAGAAGAAAACTTATAAGAACAAATAACAACTAGTAAATTTTTTTTCTTATTTTGCAAAAACTATTCTCTTATATAATATTTACTAAATAATAGGTCATTTTATGCGTTAAATAAGTCATCATCATCCTACTCATGCAATGTGTGTTTTCTTATCTTAAGTTTTAATTTGTGAATTTGCTTTACATTTGAAATATATTTTTGTTTTAGTGTTTGTTTCAGATGTCAAATGAAGCTCAACCTATTGAGCTTGAGGTTTCGGCTGTGGGGGGTACAAGTTCCCAAGCTACAAATGATCCTGCCACAACTGTTAGTAAACTCAAGGTCAAAAAAAATAAATTGGTAAAAGAAGAGCTTCTTATTATAGTGAGTTTAATGAATTTCTTGAGAATGGGCACCCGAAAGTGGAGTGTAAACACTGCAAAAAATAATATTATTGTCACCCCGTAATCAATGGGACCACCTTAGTTAGAAATTATTGGCTTATATGTCCCCTAAATCCAAAGCACCAAGGTCCTTCTCAATCAATATTGAATATGCAATGTGTTGGAAAAGACAAGTCAACTCTCACTAGTTGGCAATTTAATCAAGAAGACATAAGAAAGGCCTTATCTTATATGTTAATTATCAATGAGCTTCCTTTTCGGTTTGCTGAGGGTAAGGGCTTAAACATTTTGTTTCGATTGTATGTCCAATGTTTGAGGTACCGTCGAGATGGACAGTTTCACGAGATTGCTACAATCTTTACACTAGTGAGAGGACTAAGTTAAAGGCTTATTTTAGGGAGTCCAATCAAAGGATTTGTCTTACGACGGACACATGGACCTCCATTCAAAAGATAAACTATATGTGTCATACGCCACATTACATTAATGAAGATTGCAAATTATAGAAAAGAATTATCAACTTTTGTCCAATTTCAAGTCACAAAGGCGAGGCTATTGCGAGGGACATTGAGTCATGTTTGATTAAGTGGGGCATTGACAGAATTTTTACAATAACCGTTGATAATTCTAGATCTAATGACATTGATATTGCTTATCTAAGCAAAAAGTTTGCACAATGGAGAAACAGTATTCTTCACTGCAAGTATTTGCACATACGTTGCATTGCACATATTATCAATCTTGTTGTGGTAGACGGGTTAAAAATGATGTCTTCTTCAGTTGCTCGTATCCGGAGAGCTATTAGCTATGTGAGACAATCTTCTTCTCGTTTTCAAAAGTTTAAAGATTGTGCTCAAATTAAAAAAATAGAAAGCAAAAAATTATTGTGTCTAGATGTAAGCACTCGTTAAAATTCAACATATTTGATGTTGGATACGGCTCAAAGGTTTTAAATTGCCTTTGAGAGATTCCAAGATGAAGATCTTTTATTCAAGAGATAACTTGAGGGTGAGAATTTGTTTCCAAACGAAGAGGATTGGATGAATATGAGAATATTGTGTACGATTTTAGAATATTTCTATGAATTCACTTTACGTGTGTCGGACATTTTATATGTCACTTCAAACAAGTTTTTTGAAGAGATTGCATCTATTGATTTCCACTTGAAGAATGCTAAGAGTCATGACAACATCGAGTGTCTATTATGGCGGATAAAATAAGAGAGAAATATGATAAGTATTGGGGGGCATCGAGAAGAAGAATACGATTGTCTTCATTGCGCCATTTTTGATCCAAGGCAAAAATTTGCATATTTGGAATGGTGGCTATATCAATTCTATGGTTAATCAAAGGGTGACTTCATACTAGAGAATATAAAAATGGTTGTTTACTCCATGTTTGAAGAGTACAGAAAGTTGTATGCACCTATAGTTTCTTCTACAACTAATGAAATGGCTGAATCTCCTACCATCGAAGATCGTACAATTTTAAAATTAAAAAGTATGATGAAGGCTCAATATAAAATTATAAAATAAAAACAGTTGGTTGTGGTAATAAATCTGAGTTGGATCGTTATCTTGTCAAGCCCACCGAAGCCGATGAAGATTAGAATCCAAATTTCGATCTCTTGCTTGGTAGAAAATTAATTCTCCTCGTTTTCATGTTCTTTCAAGAATGGCTCGTGATGTCTTGGATGTTCCAATATCTTCGGTAGCTTCGGAGAGTGCATTTACTACCGGTGGTTGAGTCCTTGATGCATTTAGGAGTTCTTTGATTGCTCAGGGTCATATTTGTACTCAAGATTGGTTTAGGACTGGCTCGGATCGATCTATTGTTACTAATCTTGAAGAAAATTTGGAATCCCTGGATAAACTTGAAAGAGGTATTATTTTAGATAATAAGTTTTATCACATAAACTTGTTTTTTTAGTTTTTACTTGTATTGATTGTTTGTTCTTGTTATCTTTTTATACTTATGTAGATTTAAGTCAATTGACTACAATGGGCTCAACCTCAAGCGATGTTTGAAGATTTGGTTTCTGGGTTTTGTAATTATTAAACAATCTATCACTGTACTGTGCATTGTTGTCTTCACTTTGGAATTTTGGATTTTGGACCTTTAGTCTGTACTCTGTAGTGCGCATTGTTTTCTTTATTTTGGAATTCTAGATTCTGGCCCTTTTATTTCAGTTTGGATTAAGGTTGGACTATAAATATTTATCGCTGCACTTGTGTATTACAATTACAATTACAATTACAATTATAATTACAATTACTTATTTTATTTTATTATGAGTATGCTAACAAATATATGAAGAAAGTAGCGATGATGATATGGCAGTAAACATCAGAAAGATACTACAATGTATTTATTTTTGATGCATAAAGACAATCTGAGCTTTCAAAGTTCAAACCCACTTGGCTATCTATGCAGATTTTGAATATCAGACAAAAATGGTGTCACGACCCGCACCCGGATATTTGGACATGAGTACGTGGGTACGTCCAGCCTACGCCACAGCATCGACGATAGAACGATGTTTGGGTTAACTCTAACTAACTAACATCTCAATAATATATGGTACATGTCAATCATTTTAACTCCAACCGGAGGAAAAATATGGTATCTCACAAATGTAACTATACTCAATCACAATGCAAACTAAGGAAGATAAAGCAAGAATAGAATAACGAAAAAAGAAACAAGATACAATACACAAGTCTGAAATAATATATACATGCCGAGAATCCCAACAACAGTCTAATACAAAATCACCAATCATAAACTAAACCTCCTCGGTCACTGGTACTATATCCTCTTGCTCTAGGGGCGTATCCTCTAAAGTCTCATCCTCTTAGGGGCCATAATACGTGGGACACGGCTCCTCTAGCCAATCATCTAAAAAATATATCCAGTTAGGATTGGAGAGAAGTACATACCTCTGAAAGCAGTTTCAAATACATAATCGAGCATATATAACGAGCAATAGAAAAGGATACAAGATGCACAAGTATTAAGAATGAACAATTCATATGAGAACAGGCAAATAATCACAATAAGAACTGAAAAATAAATACTGGAAATATGAAAATAAAGTGTAAGTAGAGAACATGAATACTAGCTATGTGGTTTAGAGTGTAAGTTCGTTATGTGATCGGCTTAGGTTGCATATGAGGTACAAAGGTAACTCTATTATACGTTAGGTATATAATCGACATGCACATGAGATCAGTAGGGCTTTGATCACATAACCAACTTCTACTCCCCCTCTCCAACCAATACTCATGGATCCAATCACGACACGTTACATACATGAACACGATATAGTCACACTAGCACACAAAATAGTGGATGCACAAGAAGCACATAAAAAATTAATATCCGATGCACACGATGAAATACATGTGAATGAGTACCCATTGAATACGGTAAGGGATAACATCTCCTGACGGGATCCATATAGTACCAGTCCGTGTAACCAAGTGTCAGTACCAAGTACGCAGTTCTAGAACAAGTGATATATATACTATCATAAAATAAAAACTAACAGAGAAATGTACTCGCCTGAAGTCCTGAGCAAGGTGGAGGTGTGTCTCTCGATGCCCAAGCTGGTGTCACACAGACCTATATATGGTATATTACATCAATACAAGATTTTGAAAAAGAAAATAAGTTAAACTATTATAATTCTAGGTCATAAAGTCATTTCTAAGTCAATAGAGTCAAACTAGGTCAACTCTAGGTCAAACTAGCTATGTCTAGGTTGTATGAGTCCAACTCTAGGATACTAGGTCCATACACTATGTAACTAGGTCACACTAGCTAAGTTAAGTTACTAAGATACACACAAAATACCGTATCATAGGATACGCAAGTTTTTAGATAAGAAAATACTAATTCATATATACATACAAGACAATACATATAGTATCTAAGCTAACTAATGTAAAGCGGATACATTGGCCTTGAACCAATGCGTATCTCACTACCTACACACCCCTCTCGATACTCAAACCCAATACCTTGAGTATCGACCGATACCTTGACATTACCTTGGTATCCCAAGGTAATTCAAATCCTAATATATAGCTAACATATAGCTAATACCCATACTAAACTATATGCTACTTAACTAAACTATTAAATACTACTAACTACTTATCATACAATATATATCAATACATATATACAATACTATCAATTACTTATATACAATACCTACATATATACATATAGGTCACTAATCTAATCAAGTAGGTATATATGTATCTAATCTATTAGCTAACAAAGTATCTATATACATAACTATTTAACAAGGTAATCAACTACTAACTATTTATAGCTACTAGCTAACTTCTAAAAACTAACTAACCCATAAATAACTACTAGAACTCCTAACTAACTGAACCCTTGACCTTACCTTGTTGTCTTCATATGTTGATACTGCAATTGTTGTTGAATGCAGTTTGCTTGTTGTTGGCATACTCTGATCATTGGCTGCTACTGATGCACTGCCTCTCGATTGCAGTTGCTGCTGCACCTGGAAGTTGCTGTGCATATAATGCTACTTGCCACAGTTAGCAAGTGATACACTTGCTCGATGCTGAATGCCACTCCTTGCAGCACTTGGATGCAAATTGCTTGTTGCACAAGCTGCAGTAGGATGTTGTTGAAACTACTTGCACTGCACTGGGAATGGCTGCAACTGCTTGCTCAATGCAGTACATGATCTGCTTTGTTCTTGTTGTTACTATTCTCTTTTATAGAGCTCCAACAGGGTTTCCGCCTATCCACAGCAACCAACCAATGCTGCTGCTGCTCCTAGTCTGATGGCTCGAGAAACCCAAGGTTGCTGCCCCATCAGCACACCACTGACACCTTGTACACTGGTGCTACTAAGCAGCTAATGCTACTGCTTGGTTTGTGCAGACCCAACCCGACAATCCTTGTTTTCCCCCCACGACTTATACTGCTACTCAACTCACCTACTCATCTGACCACTGCACAATAAACTGGACTCAGAGATCAGTTTCCTTCACAACTAGAGCACCAAAGAACAAGTTTATTGCTAGTTGGCCTATACTAGACCACCATCATCCACATCACTTAATAACTTACTAACAACCACACACACACTAACACCTCACCTCCCATATACTCATCATCAATATATATATATATATATATATATATATATATATATATATATATATATATATATATATATTTATATATATATATATATATATAAACACATATACATATCGATATCTATATATACCTATATAAACACATAACACATAGCTACATCTACTTATGTATACAATATAATATAGATATTACACATAAACATAGATACATCATATCTAATATATCACATCTAATAGGTATACACAAGTCACATTGAATTAAGGTACAATGTACAAACACGTGGACTGTACCGCACCCGTATCACACTCATTATATGATACACTTGCGATACGGCTCCACCACACAACCAAACTCATCTCGAAGGACACGAGCAAGTCTAAAATATTAATTATGAATAATACGAATAATTAAATATACAACTACGTGTCCGTGTCAAAATATGACATGCGTCAACCCCCGTGTAGGAGGAAAACCCCCAAAATTAACCCGTATCACCAAATTATCGGGATACGGCCTACACGTATCTAATTATGGACACGATACTAGTCACACACAAGCAAACATATGTTAATTTAGTCTAATTGACCAATTGACAAACACAAGATGTGCCAATCTCAAAATTCACCCAAAATTGACACAAAATACCACATAACTTTCTCCATAGGCCTCCTATGAATCTAATTCTAATTCCTATAGGTAGTCTTAGCATGTGGGGTCGTTCCCTATGGTTAAATCAAAAATTTAGAACCTAAATGAAGAGGAAAAATTGAATTATACCTATTAGGAGATGGATTATCAATGAAAAATCTAAATTGAGTGAAAGTAGCCTCCTCCTTGTAGATCCTTGTTGTAGTAGCCTCCAATAAGGAATAAAAAAATTGGGAAAAAATTTGTGTATGAATTGGTGTGGGAATAAAAAAATTGGAAGAGAAAAAATTCTAGATCTAGATTTGATGTCAAAATGAGAAGAGAGAGATTCTCTCTCCTCCCTATAGGTGGCCGACCTTGCCCCTCTCCTAAGCAATTATGAAATATCCAAATTATCCCTTAGGGTCTCTTATGAAAAAATTAATTAAGGAGGGAAGGTTCTAGTCTAATGGTTTCACTAATTAATTCATCATCCTAATGAATGGCCTAATTATTGGGCTCAATCTAAACTAGAATAAATGTTGGGTCCATGAATCTAAACTAAACTAGTTAGGTCCACTACACAAGTCCAAAATAAATATAACACCTAAAAATAAATAAATAATTACACATGCATAATATTTATTATTATAATCCTAAAATATAAATACCCATGCTAAATTACCAAACTATCCTTAGTTGAAAAAATGAGGGTGACAAACCTACCCACCTTAGAAAAATTTTGTCCTTGAAATTAAGGAAGAAAATAACTACCAAAAGCAATCAATACAATGCAAGAAAGAATTATACCTCACGGCTCCAATAGATATGGATATCGCTCGCGCATCTCGGTCTCTCGCTCCCAGGTACTCTCTCCTGGTGAGTGATGCCTCCACGCGACACGCACCAAAGGAATCGTCTAGTTCCTCAGCACCTTCTCTCTCCAATCCAGAATCTCAACTGGCTTCTCTGGATAGCTAAGAGTAGAGCAACCTCGATCTCCGAGTGATCCAACAGATGACTAGGATCTGCCACGTACCGTCTCAGCTGCAACACGTGAAATACGTTTTGCACTCCCTCTAATGCAGGTGGTAAGTCTAGTCTGTATGCAACTGCATCGACCCTCTCAAGAATACTAAAAGGTTCGATGAATCACGGACTAAGCTTCCAACCTCCACCGAAACGAATTGTACCACGTGTCGAAGAAATCCTCAAGAAAACCAGACTTTCAACCTAGCACAAAATACAGCCTTAGCACTCTAACAAAACAATAATCACAAGCAATGCAAAACAAAATCTATATCTCAAACTCCAATGGTCTCCGGTGGCTATCGGCCCAATGTCGCTGTCTATCCTGCGCTACTTGAAGTCTATCCCTGATGAGCTTCACATTCTCAGCTTTATCCACTACCATCTATGGTCCCAATAAAGCTCCCTCACCAATATTATCCCATGATAACGGAGTGCGACATCTCCATCCAAACAATGCCTCAAACGGTGATATCTTGATACTAGCTTGGTAGTTGTTATTGTAAGAAAATTCTACCAAGTGAAAATGATCCTCCCAAGAACCTCCAAGATCCAAAACACAAGTGCGTAGCATATCCTCGAGAGTCTGAATAGTCCTCTCCGATTGTCCGTCGGTCTGAGGGTGATATGCGGTACTGAACTTGAGCTGAGTGCCCAAGCTAGCCTGTAAACTCCTCCAGAAGTGGGACATGAAGCAACTATTCCGATCCGAGACTATGCTCACCGGAACTCCATACAATCTGACTATCTGACGCACATACATCTCCGTGAGCTTCTCCATAGATGTACCCACTTTGAATGGCAGAAAGTAGGCTGATTTGGTCAACCTGTCTACGATGACCCAAATCATATCTTTACCTCATGGATAACGCGAAAGTCCTGAAACAAAGTCCATCGTCACATGCTCCTATTTTTACTCTAGAATAGGTAAAGGCTGAAGCAATCCACCTGGCCTCTGTCTCTCCGCCTTTACCTGCTGGCAAACCAAACATCTAGATACGAAGCTAGCTACCTCCCGCTTCATACCATACCACCAAACATGCTCTCTCATGTCCCTATACATCTTGTTGGTACATGGATGCATAGAGTACTGAGATCGATGCACCTCCTGAAGAATCTTCTCGCATAATGCTCCACTCGGTACACATAATCTGGTACCGTGCCACAATGATCCATCATCTGCGATACTGAAGTCCTTTACCAACCCTAACTGGACCTGTGCTCTGATGCTCCTCAGAGACTTATCCTCGAACTGTGCAGCTCTGATCCAGTCCATCAACTCTGGCTGTACCTGAAGTCCCCACATATGTGTTGTAACTCCAGGAACTAATACCTCAATGCCCAAGCTATCAAGATCGGCTAATAAATGTCTGTCCCTCGTCAAGTACATAGCATCTGGATACCTGCTCAAGGCATCCACGACTACATTGGCCTTTCCTGGATGGTACTGCAAAGAAATGTCGAAGTCCTTCATCAACTCCAACCATCGCCGCTGCCTCATGTTGAGCTCTTTTTGTGTGAACACATATGTCAAGCTCTTGTGGTCTGTAAAGATCTCTACGCTCTCTCCATATAAGTAGTGTTTCTACAATTTAAGAGCAAAGATAACCGCTACCAACTCCAAATCATGAGTAGGGTAATTCTTCTCATGCGGGCGTAATTGCCTGGAAGCATAGGCAATCACCTTTCCGTTCTGCTGTAACACACAACTCAAACCCTTACTCCAAATTATGGGTAGGATAATCCTCTTGTCCATGATGGCAATGTCAAGATTGGAGCTGTAGTTAACCTCTTCTTTGGCTCCTCAAAAGCATACTAGCAATCCTCAGTCCAGACAAACTCTACGTCCTTCCTAGTTAGTCTAGTCATCAGCTCCACAATACGGGAAAAATTCTGAACAAATCTCCGATAATAGCCTACCAGTCCAAGAATCTCCGTTACTGAACTCGGGGTAGACCACGACTCAACTGCTGAAATCTTCTTCGGGTCTACTGAGATCCCATCTCCTGTAATCACATGTCCAAGAAATTTAACCTTATCAAGGAAGAACTCGCACTTCGAAAGCTTGCCATATAGATTCTCCCTCTTGAGGGTCTCCAAAACTTTTCTCAGGTAATTCTCGTGCTCTTCTGGGGTCTTAGAATATATCAGTATATCATCAATAAAGACTACCACAAACTGATCCAAGTACTGATTAAAAACCTTATTCATCAGGTTCATGAATACTGTCGGGTCATTGGTCAACCCAAACGGCATTACCAAGAACTCAAACTGCCCATACCGAGTCCTGAAAGCTGTCTTCGGAATGTCTTCCTTCTTCACTTTCACCTGGTAATACCCCGACCTTAAGTCTATCTTTGAGAATACCTTCGCTCCACTCAACTGATCAAATAAATCGTCAATACGCAGCAACGGGTATTTATTCATGATAGTGAGGTTATTGAGTGTCCTGTAGTTGATACACATGCATACCGACCAATCCTTCTTTGGTATAAAAAGTACCAGAGCACCCCATGGTGATGAACTGGAGCGGATGAAGCCCTTATCATGTAACTCATCCACCTGCTTCTTCAACTCTGCCAGTTCGTTGTTATTCACTCTATAGATGTGCTGAGATATCGGCTGTGCGCCTGGCACCAAGTCTATAGAGAACTCCACATCTCTGACCGGTGGCAACCCAGGCAACTCCTCCGAAAAGATGTCCATATACTCTGCAATCAATGGATGTGGCAGCTCCTGTTCTTCTACCAAAGCTCCACAGAAGTCTTCTTCGCCCTGCTCTGTCGCTCCTCTCACGAAATTAAACTCTGGATCTCCTGGTGCCTGGAACAAAACTCTGTCTCCTCGACAATCGATACTAGCATAATGCCTACTCAACCAATCCATCCCGAGTACTATATCGTAGCTCGAAAGTGGCATTACGAGCAGACATACGCCCAACTATCGGCCTCCCAAGGAAACTGTTCGGTCCTTGCAAACATCACTGACCAGGATAATGCCACCCCCGATCGTGATCTTGCAAGTCCTTGCCAACGGTTCAGACTCAAGACGATATTTCAGAGCAAAAGATACAGATACAAAACTATGAGAAGAACCAAAATCAAATAAAGTATAGGCTAGAAAAGAATCAAGTAAGACTGAACCTGAGATAACATCACCGACTGGCTCCATCTCCTCCACGGTTAGGGCAAAATCTCGCCCCTGCTATGCACCTCTCTGCTGGTGTTGGTGTTGCACGAACCTCTATTGCTGGGGCAGCAAAGGAGGTCTTCTCTGCTGTCTCGCTAGGTGTCTCGCGGGTATCCTCTGAATCGGGGCTACACCTGAGCTGTACGAGCTAACGTCTTGGGACAATCCCTCAGCTGGTGGTCTGGTGAGCCACAAAACAAATATTGACCAAGCCACTTCCTGCAAACATCCCACACATGCCCTGACTTCTTACAGAAGGGGCAAACACGAGTTGGCTGGGCTGGCTATGCATCTGGTATGTCTGATGTACTGGTGCTCTAATAGGCGCATGGAACTATTATCTCTGTGGCTGAAAATGGGGCCTCTTGGCTGAACCCGCACTACTGCTGCCACCAAAAACATCTCGGTCCCTCTTGGGCCTCAAACTCAGGTCTTTCTCGACCTTGCGGGCCTCCCTCAAGATATCTGTGTACGTCTCATGGCTCGAAGAAATGAGAGCCCTCACTTCCTAATTCAGGCCCTCTCTGAATCTACTCGCCCGAATCTCAGGATCCCTTACCATATAGTCTGCATATCTGCTCAGTCTGTCGAACTCTACGGCATACTCCTCTACCGACATGTTCCCCTGGTAAAGGTTCTGGAACTGTCGCTCCAAATCAAGTCTTCCGGTGGGCAGGAAGAACTTTCTTTTGAACAAGTCCTTGAACTCACCCCATGTCAGTCCTGGATCGACAATCTGTGGCTCATTTCAGAACCAAGTACTGGCGATGTCCATCATCTGCAGTCCCGCTGCCTCCACCTTTAGATCCTCTGTAAGGTAGGATAAGCACATGACGCGCTCTATGTTCTCCAACCAGTCATATGCATATATAATATCCTCTATCCCCTTGAAAGGTCGGGGATCCAACTTCTTGAAGTTCTGTATGGTACCAGGACAGGGTTATACCTTCCGTGGTTGTGGTGGCGTTGTCCTCTCTACTGCGGTAATAGCCATATGGTGGACATTCTCAATGCCATGTCTCATCATATCAGTCTGCCTGTGTTGTGCCTCAGCCTGGGCCCCCTGGGCCTCCATCATCTGCTGGAATAGTTCGAACAACTATGTAGCATCAGCTGGCACTGGTGGTGGTGGTGGAAGTCCCGCAAAAACAACTGGAACTACCCTCTGAACTGGGGAAGGAGCGCCCCTAATGACGGCTGCTGAGACTTCCACCTGAACTGGTGAGGTGACCCTCTCAACTGGAGAAGGAGCTGTAGTAGTCGCTGCCCTCTCTGTAGCAGGTCGGGAAGTAGCTGAGGAAGCTACCGCTGCTCCCGAGCGATGGAATCTGATCTTCGGAGCCTGAAGACAGATCAAAACAAAAAAGTCAATACTGCACAAGATACGATATCATCAAAGAAAGACAATAATATTTCAAAGTAAGGCAAGTATTATAATAGATAAGGATAGCAAAACTGATATTTAAGAATATTTTTTTGTTGTGATTAAGTATACTCTCAGCCTATATCATTTATCCTAAAGCAGGCTCATAGTAATACTCTAAGTGAGCGCTACTACGATATCGCTCTAATTGCAACTCTAGACCTGCATGCTCCACCACTAAAAATGTGTCACGACCCGCACCCGGATATTCGGACACGAGTACGTGGGTACGTCCAGCCTACGCCGCGACATCGACGGTAGAACGATGTTTGGGTCAACTCTAACTAACTAACATCTCAACAATATATATATATGGTACATGCCAATCATTTCAACTCCAACCGAAGAAACAATATGGTATCTCACAAATGTAACTATACTCAATCACAATACAAACTAAGGAAGGTAAAGCACGAATAGAATAACGAAGAAAGAAACAAGATACAATCCACAAGTCTGAAATAATATATACATGCCGAGAATCCCAACAATAGTCTAATACAAAACCACCAATCATAAACTAAACCTCCTCGGTCACTGGTACTATGTCCTCTTGCTCTAGGGGAGTATCCTCTAAAGTCTCTCCCTCCTGCGGGCCGTAATACGTGGGACACAGCTCCTCTAGCCAATCATCTAAAAAATATATCCATTCAGGATTGGAGTGAAGTACATACCTCTGAAAGCAGTTTTAAATACATAATCGAGCATATATAACGAGCAATAGAAAAGGATACAAGATGCGCAAGTATTAAGAATGAACAATTCAGGTGAGAACAGACAAATAATCACAATAAGAACTGGAAAGTAAATACTGAAAATATAAAAATAAACTGTAAGTAGAGAACAAGAATACTAGCTATGTGGTTTAGAGTGTAAGTTCGTTATGTGTCAGCTTAGGTTGCACATGAGTTATAAAGGTAACTCCATTATACGTGACGTGTATAATCGACATGCACATGAGATCAATAGGGCTTTGATCACATAACCAACTTCTATGCCCCCTCCCCAACCAATACTCATGGATCCAATCACGACACATTACGTACATGAGCATGATATAGTCACACTAGCACACGAAATAGTGGATGCACAAAAAGCACATAAAAAATCAAAATCCGATGCACACGATGAAATATATGTGAATGAGTACTCGTTGAACACGGTAAGGGATAATATCTTCTGGCGGGATCCATATAGTACCAGTTTATGTAACCAAGTGTCAGTATCAAGTACGCAGTTCTATAACAAGTGATATATACACTATCATGAAATAAAAACTAACAGAAAAATGTACTCGCCTGAAGTCCTGAGCAAGGTGTGTCTCGATGCCCAAGCTGGTGTCACACAGACCTATATATGGTATATTGCATCAATACAAGGTTTTCGAAAAGAAAATAAGTTAAACTATTATAATTCTAGGTCATAAAGTCATTTCTAAGTCAAAACAGTCAAACTAGGTCAACTCTAGGTCAAACTAGCTATGTCTAGGTTGTATGAGTCCAACTCTAGGATACTAGGTCCATACACTATGTAACTAGGTCACACTAGCTAAGTTAAGATACTAAGATACACACAAAACACCGTATCATAGGATACGCAAGTTTTTAGATAAGAAAATACTAATTTATATATATATACAAGATAATACATATAGTATCTAAGCTAACTAATGTAAAGCGGATACCTTTGCCTTGAACCAATGCGTATCTCACTACCTACATACCCCTCTCGATACTCAAACCCAATACCTTGAGTATCGACCGATACCTTGACATTACCTTGGTATCCCAAGGTAATTCAAATCATAATATATAGCTAACATATAGCTAATACCCATAGTAAACTATATGCTACTTAACTAAACTATTAAATACTACTAACTACTTATCATACAATACATATCAATACATATATACAATACTATCAATTACTTATATACAATACCTACATATATACATATAGGTCACTAATCTAATCAAGTAGGTATATATGTATCTAATCTATTAGCTAACAAAGTATCTATATACATAACTAATTAACAAGGTAATCAACTACTGACTATTTATAGCTACTAGCTAACTTCTAAAAACTAACTAACCCATAAATAACTACTAGACCTCCTAACTAACTGAACCCCTGACTTTACCTTGCTGTCTGCATATGCTGATACTGCAATTCCTGCTAAATGCAGTTTGCTTGCTGTTGGCATGCTCTGCTTACTGGCTGCTACTGATGCACTGCCTCTCGATTGTAGTTGCTGCTGCACCTGGAAGTTGTTGTGCATATACTGCTACTTGCTGCAGTTAGCAAGTGATGCACTTGCTAAATACTGAATGCCACTGCTTGCTGCACTTGGACGCACATTGCTCGATGCACAAGCTACTATAGGATGCTGTTGAAACTACTTGCACTGCACTGTGAATGGTTGCAACTGCTTGCTCAATGCATTGATCGATCTGCTCTGTTCCTGTTGTTGCTGTTCTCTGTTACAGAGCTCCAACAGGGTTCCCCCCCCCCCCCCCCCCACATCCACAGCAAGCAACCAATGCTGCTGCTGCTCCTAGTCTGATGGCTTGAGCAACCGAAGGTTGCTGCCCCATCACCACACCACTGACACCTTGCACACTGCTGCTACTAAGCAGCTACTGCTACTGCTTGGTTTGTGCAGACCCAACCCGACAATCCTTGTCCCCCCCCCCCCCGACTTATACTGCTACTCAACTCACCTACTCATCTGACCACTGCACAATAAACTGGACTCAGTGCCCAGTTCCCTTCACAACTCGAGCACCAAAGCACAAGTTTACTGCCAGTTGGCCTATACTAGACCACCATCATCCACATCACTTAATAACTTACTAACAACCACACACACACTAATATCTCACCTCCCATATACTCATCATCAATATATATATATATATACATACACCCTCATACATATATATACATATACATATATAAACACATATACATATCTACATATACCTATATAAACACATAACACATAGCTACATCTACTTATGTATACAATATAATATAGATATATACACATAAACATAGATATATCATATCTAATATATCACATCTAATAGGTATACACAAGTCACATTGAATTAAGGTACAATGTATAAACAAGTGGAGTGCACCGCACTCGTATCACACTCATTCTATGATACGCTTGCGATACGGCTCCACCACACAACCAAACTCATCCCGAAGGACACGAGCAAGTCTAAAATACTAATTATGAATAATACGAAAATTCCGTATCCGTGTCAGTGTCGGAGGGAAAATTTCCAAAATCAACCCGTATCGCCAAATTGTCGGGATACGGCCTACACGTATCCAATTGTGGATACGACACTAGTCACACACAAGCAAACACATGTCAATTTAGTCTAATTTACCAATTGACAAACACAAGATGTGTCAATCTCGGAATTTCCCCAAAATTGACACAAAATACAACATAACTTCCTCCATAGGCCTCCTATGAACTAATTCTAATTCCTATGGGTAACCTTAGCATGTGGGGTGGTTCCTTATAGTTAAATCACATATTTAGAACCTAAATGGAGAGAGAGAAACTGAATTGTACCTATTAAGAGATGGATTCCCAATAAAAATCCAAATTGAGTGAAAGTAGCATCCTCCTTGTAGATCCTTGCTTCCTCCTTATAGATCCTTATTGTAGTAGCCTTCAATGAAGAATAGAGAAGGAATTGGAAAAAAATTTGAGTATGAATTGGTGTGGGAACGAAAAATTTAGAAGAGAAAAAATTCTAGATCTAGATTTGATGTCAAAATGAGAAGAGAGATTCTCTCTCCTCCCTATAGGTGGCCGGCCTTGCCCCTCTCCCAAGCAATTATGAAATGTCCAAATTATTCCCTTGGTGCCTCTCATGAATAAATTAATTAAGGAGGGAAGGTTCTAGTCTAATGGTTTCACTAATTAATTCATCCTCCTAATGAATGGCCTAATTATTGGGCTCAATCTAAAATAGAATAAATGTTGGGTCCATGGATCTAAACTAAACTAGTTAGGTCCACTACACAAGTCCAAAATAAATCTAACACCTAACAATAAATAAATAATACAATAAATAAATAAATACACATGCACAATATTTATTATTATAATCCTAAAATATAAATACCCATGCCAAATTACCAAACTACCCTTAGTTGAAAAAATAAGGGTGACAGATGGGAACACCATATTTTGAACATCATACAGTATATTTTTGGGTTGGTTTCTGATCTTAATAACCCACTATACGGTTATCGGTTTCGGTTTCGGTTATGGGTTGCAACTTGTAACTAGCATTCCTGTGATAATTCAGGTGTAGATAGTTTGGAATAAATTGCTAACAATGTATTAGCATATCTCTTATTTTATGAAATAAATTGCTAACAAATCTAAAGAGAGGACAATGATGAGATGGCATTAGGGGTGAAGGACAGATACTACAATGCATCCATTGATGCAAAACTTGCCAATCTGAGTCTTCAAAGACTTCAAACCTTACCTATTCTTTTGCAAACCATATCTCTCCTATCAATACTTTGATCACACTAGTGCAGTGCAAGTCTTTATGGAGACAATTTAAAACAGAATCAGAATACACAGTGACACAAGCAATGTCTACACAAGTGAGCATCCATATCAGTTGAGTTTTCCTTCAATTTCTTGAGTACTTTTTAGTCTCTTTTAACAATTCGTCTATGAAACTAGAAACTTGTAGATTGATCTGCATTTTTCATGTTTCATGTTTCTTGGGACCAACTACTACATTGTTTCATGTTTCTCGTATGTCTTTAACTAAACTCTTCATGCATCCTTTTCTTGTGGTTAGAATCAAAACCTTAAGTTTTATTATTTATTGTTTGGGTTATAATGTTTGTAAAATGTACGTGGAAATAAATAAATAAATAAATTCATTTTCCTTCCAATAGTAGAAGCATTTACAAGTTTTGCTACATAAAGCCACAATTTGGAGGGGGTAGGGTTATATCTTTTCCGTGGCATTATATGGATCTAATTTACTCTCCTGTTCAGAATAAACCGTTTTTACACTTTTTTTATTGACCACAGTTCCATTATCAAACATGTTATAATACAATTACTTTGTAGAAAGTCCTTTAGTCGTGTTAGTAGATTCTATGTAGCAAAATGGATTTGTTTCAGCAGTTGGATATAACTGTGCTAGGGAAGTTCTATTAAGTATGAAGTCAAACTCCATTGGCCTTCTTCCTATAAATATTTTTTACCATGGATTAGAATCATTTATTAGTTTCCCCTTAGTTTGCCTCTTTCTGCAAGATAATGTTATTTTTTGCTTATAATTTTTGTTAATTCTTGTTCATATATTAGTGTTCTTTATTGACATCTTTATTTTTTTAGCTCACTTTTAGGCAGAGCTGGTACTGCTGGAATTGGAAAGGCAGTTGAAGTTTTGGACACTTGGTAATAGCATGACAAGCATTATCCTAAATATAACATCTTGCTTCAGTAGCCCATCTACACATGTACCATATTCTCTCATCTTAGAATTAAGATGGCTTAAGTTAGTTGGTTCAACTACTTATGACCATCCATGTTCAATTTTTAAGATCCTGCTCATAGCTATCATTATGCATATTCTCATCAATAAGAGTAGTGAATTCATGGTGGCAAGAAAGTTTAACCATGTTTAGACTTCAGAGTAGTGAATTAATTCTAGTTATCATTCTGCATATTCTAATCTGGAATTGAAGTACTTGTCAAAATGCAGTTGGCTTGGAACTTTTTTTTGTAATACCAAACAGCGTGAAACTTTCAATGCTATCGATTGTGCTGCATTAGAAGAAGGAAGCTAAAACTGAAGATTAAGAAGCTCAGAAAGCATGCTACGCTTCTTCTTCTTTTTCTCTTCTGTATGTAAGTTGAACAATTTGTTCATATTCTTGTAATTAAGAAAGAAAGTTGTATTCTCAATTTGTATGTATTCTGTCTTTGTATGTATTCTGTCATGTTTTCTTGATTTGATTTTTCTTATCTGTGAATTTTTATATATTATATTTTTTTCAAGTACATATGATATGCCCAACTGTTTGGTTTAGGCCCATTAGAAAAATAAGATTTTTATGTATGAATTCTTTTGGAGCTGCATAAGCCCAACTCTTTTGCTCAGGCCCATTAGTAAAAAGGAGCCCAATTGCCCAACCCATTTAAAAATTGGCCCAACCGATTAAACCGGTTAAACCGATAAAACCGAACATATTATATCGGTTCGGTTTAGATCGGTTACCTCCGAATTCGGTTCGGTTTCGATTTTGTTTATTATGAATTCGGTTTATTCGGTTTTGGTGAAATAGGTTCGGTTGAAACCGATTTAACCGAATACTCAGCCCTATGTCTCATCCATATCTTTCATTTCAAAGTTCTTAAAATAAAAAAATTGATTTCATGCAAAAAACCAATATCACTATTTGCCAACAATAACATACAAAACCATAATATGAACTTACTCCTACTGGTCTTCAAGTATATACATCGGTCAACGATGTTTACTTTAAAATCAAAAGATGTGATGATATCATTAAACTTAAGATACCATTGTTGTGAAACTTGCTTAAGTCCATAAATTGATTTATTTAATTTACAAACCATGTGTTCCTTGCCCTCAACCAGAAAACCTTCGGGTTATTCCATATAACTTCATTATCTAAATTTTTATTTAGAAAAGTTATTTTCACATCCATTTGGTGTAACTCTAGATTATAATGAGCTTCTAATGCCATGATGATTCCAAGGAAATTCTTCTTCAAAACATGAGAGAATGTTTCCTTGTAATCAATACCATTTTTTTAGTATAACCTTTGACTATTAATCTGGCTTGATGTCATTCAATATTGTCATTTGAGTCACCTTTGGTCTTAAAGTCCATTTGCAACCAATTCTGTTTGAATTTTAAGACAATTCTACTAAATTCCAAACTTCATTATGTGTCATTGATTCTAACTCTTCTTCATGGCATCAATCTATTTATTAGAATAAGCACATTCTCTAACTTGTGAAAATGTTATTGTAATACTTTTAATTCCTATATCATAATATGATTCTTTTATATAAACTACGAAGTCATCCGAGATGGCTAATTTTCAGTCTTTTGAACCTTCATAATTCCATGTGTTGTGGTGGTTGTACTTTGGCTTCATGTGTGATAACTTGTTCATTATTAACAATAACCTCTTAATGATTTATTTCAACCTTATTATTGTCATTATTAATATTATTTTGTGATACAATATCATTAATGTGTTATTCTTGCTTATTATTTTGTACAATATTCATAGAAACAACAACTGGTTGAAAAGTTGAAAACAAATGTACCATTGGTACTTGTACGCTAACTTCTTCAAGAACTACTTTTCGATATTCATTGCTCCCACTAGTTTTGCCACTCTCTAAGAATCTTCATTACCGGATTCTACGATTCTCGTACTATAATTTGGATAATAAAACCTATACCCTTTGGATTTTTCTGGGTAATCTATAAAGTAACCACTAATCATTCTAAAATCCATTTTTTATGTAGATTATATACTTATCTATGTTGCATACCCCCAGACATGTAAATGTTTTAAACTGGATTTTTTTCACGTCCACAGTTCATAACGTGTCTTTGGAACTACTTTACTAAAAACTCTGTTTAGAATGTAGAACAGTTTTAAATACATGCATCCACAATGATATGGGTAAGGTTGAATTGATTAACATACTCCTAACCATCTCAAGTAAGATACGATCAGCAACTCCGCTTTGTTGAGGAGTACCCAACATAGTGTACTGGGAACAAATATCAATTTTCTCAAGGAGCTTAGAAAATGGGCCTGGGCATTGACCTAATTCATTATATTTTTCGTAATATTTATCATCTCTATCGAATCTTACTATTTTAACTTTCCTATTTAATTGCCTTTCGACTTCCTTAATATAGATATCTAAGACATCCACAGCTTGAGACTTGTCATTCAATAAATAAATGAAACAATAACGTGAAAAGTCAACGATAAAGGTGATAAAATATTTTTTCTACCAAATTATGGAACATCAAAAGGTCCACATATGTCTGTATGTATTACTTTAAGAAGCTGAATACTTCTTGTGGCTCCTTACTTAGTATGTTATGTTGATTTCTCTTAATGCAATCAATGCATAGATCAAAGTCACTAAAATCCAAATTTGGAAGAATGTCATCTTTGACTAATCTTCCAATTTTTTTTTGGATATTTGACGAAACGTTTATGCCACAAAAATGATGAATTTTCTTTCATCAATTTTCTCTTGTTTTCAACTTTAGGGTGCATGGTTAAAAAGGTTTGAGAGAAGGTATCATCAATATTAAATTTGTATAAACCATCAATAAGAATACTAGAACAAATGTGAATAGTATTCTTAAATAAATTAAAACTTTTATTACCAAAGTTGAATACATAACCAAGTTTCTCAAGTGACATAGATACTAAATTCTGGAAATAGAAAGTACATATAAGATTTGATACAAATCAGTGAAACGTCCTGAAGACATAAATAATTGATTTGTTCCTATAGATTTAACAGGAACTTTGACTCCATTCCTCATGTATAAGAAATGTTCATTTGGTTTTATGTTTTGGATCTTACAGAATTCCTACATTATTTTGGAAACATGAACAGTAGCACAAGAGTTAAGCCATCAAGTATTAGAAGGAACTTCAATTAAATTTGATTCAAAATATACAAAAGTCAAATGCTTACATTTTTTTTGAATCATGATTAACGTTTTGGACAATCAGCCTAGAAACGTCCAGATTTCTTGCAGAAATGTTAATTCTCATTCTTCTGTTTCTTTCCCTTGTTGTCATTACTAATGCCATCTTTCTGGAAAGATTTGCGTTTATTTTTTTTCCCATTCTTCTTACTTTCTTCCTGAATAATAAGATGGGTTGTATTGATACCTTGTTATTTGAGTCTCTCTTCCTCTTGCACAACCATACTTATTAATTCATTTATGTTCCACTTATCTTTATTAGTGTTATAATCAACATGAAAATGCACATACTCAGGAGGTAAGGAGTTCAAAATGAATTGCACTAGAAAAGTATTATCTACAACCATCCCTAAAATTTTTGAGTTTAACTGATGTGATGGTCATTTCAAGGATATGTTCATGCATAGAACCGTTTCCAACAAATTTTATTGTAGTAAGCTTACTCAAAAGTGTTCCAGCAAGTGACTTATCGGCACTTCTAAAATGATCCTCAATTGTTTGAGTTATTCCTTTGCAAGTGACTCATTCGCATGAACACAACGCTAAGTCTGTTTAACCTTTTTCATGCTTTATGAGGAATCTTTGAGCTTCAGTACTGGTCTCATTGAGATCGTGAGGCTTATTAATCTGGAGTGCAAAATCGAGGTCAAGCACATCAGGGTTGAATTCGACTTGTTCAAACCAATCAGAAAAATGTATTCATTTAAGCTTTGCAACAGACAATGGCAGCAAATGAAGTAAAAAGGACGACGGTACTACAATATTATAACACATAGTTGTTGATGCTTTGAATTTAACATAAAACAATTAAAGTATTTTTTCTGCATCACCTTTGGAATAGGAAATACTATCATAATGATGTTTTAGTTTCTCCACTAATTGATAAAATTACATTATATATTTGAGTATGCATTTTATCTTTGGATACTCAATGCAAGCAAGATGACAAATAAGCAGTAGAAAACTGTAATTTTTTACGTCAGTAGCTGTGCAGCAGTTATGTAATCCGGAGCACGATGCAGTATGCAATCCTATCGCAATTTCACAAAGGGTGGACGACCGAACTTGAGTGGCTCTTGTGGTTACCGAAAAAAAATATAAAACCCTGGCTGGGCGGCAAAATATCAGTTCATCGAACCACAAGGACGTATTATTCCTTCATTTATAAAATGATGGGAGTTCGAAGGACAATGGCCAAAAGGCATGCAATGCAATGTGCAAATAGTCCCAGGCACCGACGTTGTGCCAGAAATTCAAAAAAAAAAAAAAAAATGGTGGACGAAGAAATTATCGCTAATTTACGCTGCCCTTGTTTTCATTATTGAATGATTGTCACTTCATAAGTCACATATAACCTGTATAATTGCAAGAATGGATATACTACGGAGCTGAATTGAAACAATCAAGTTACTCTTCCCAGATTCTTGAAATTGGATAGTGCAGCTCAAAACATATTCCATATAAGCAGGATTTAAAGGAACCACTTTCAAAATACAAGAAAAGAGCATGATGTAGA
This sequence comes from Iris macrosiphon, assembly GCA_036927795.1. Lineage (NCBI taxonomy): Eukaryota > Viridiplantae > Streptophyta > Magnoliopsida > Asparagales > Iridaceae > Iris > Iris macrosiphon. The sequence goes on from JAYESA010000010.1 coordinate 48,420,852, forward strand.
CATCTCTGAGACTTAAAACTGAAGGCAAAAGCTCCAACACCTTCAAAGTGAGACTCGCATCAATCAACACAGAATTAAGTAAGTTCAAGTCTCACACCTTATTGTCCACTTTGTTCTTTTTTTGCAGTGGGAATAAATTGTTCTACAGCAGCAAACATTATACCTCTGAAATAGGGGTTTGAAAAGTACACTCCTCAATCCACCCATACATAAAACCAAAAATATCAATATCAATAATAAATATAAATGCAAAAACAAAACATAAAATTTTACATCCTTAAGTATCGAGGGTAAAGGGGCGGGAGAAGATACAAGTGAATAACTAACATCGAATCTGAGAATGACTGGTAATGAAGGCCATGTGGCTACACGAGGGCACTAATATATAAGATTGTCTGCATATCCTGATGCACGAGTCTGAAGAATTACGTATTCTTCTATCTTCATCTATCTATATGTAAACACACTCTTGATCCGTCCATCCCTACTACCTACAGTTCCCAGAAGCAAGCATATCACCAAAACCATTGGAAAGTACAAAGGGAAATGCACTAAACAATGATAGATGGAGGATCGACAGCCAATTTCAAAGCAAACAATGCCAACCGAGGATGATGCCTGCCTTAGTATCTGTAGTTGTTGCTGCTGCCCTGAGGTGGGGTAGGAGGCAACCGGTTGGGAGTACGGCGGCTATTAGAGTGAGACCGGGACCCTCCAACATCACCATTCTGCTGTGAATCGTTGGATCTTCGGCTGCCGCCATTGGCACTGCTTGACCTACCAAAGGAATTGGTATGACTCAAGGATCCATTTGCTGATGCATCAAAAGCAGATCTCCAGTCATCACTGGAATTCGGAGCACTAGGGGTCCTTGGACTGCTTTCTGCAAAACATATCAGTGTCAAAAAAGCATCAGTCAATCACCTAAATATATTTGATTCAGAAAGGGTAACAAAACATGAAGAGAAACAAGCATGGGCCTGCATCCAACCCCAAACACGAGATTTTGTTATAATGCAGGTGCTACATGCATGAAAATCTTTAAAAAAATCATTTTAATATTCAGAGCAGGACACATGAAGAACCCCCATCCCAGCAATGAATATGCCAAGAGTCATGGGAGTCTGTTGCATCCGGTTAGAAAGGGGACAAGGACACCCAATGAAAAGATAATTATCATGCATCCTGGTCATAACAAATTTTCCGATTTCTTGTTAGGAAAATTACATGAAAAGGTATCTAGAACAAGGAAAAAGACACTAATTAAAAAGATGAGAAAAGTTCACAATGAAGGAAAGACAGTTCTGCCTGTTATGTACTTCAAACTGGTCAATTGAGAAACTCCAACTACCATCAAAGATAAAACACAAAGCCATATGTACCATATAAGGCCGTATTATAAGGGGTCTGAGCATCTCAAAGTCAATACCATTCAATGGTGTGAAGGTATATTCGTGTTGAGGACAACACAGGTATCATCCTGCACCCTCAAAGAACAGGAATAGAAGTTAATAAAGAACATATATTTGTCACCTTGTCACTTGAATACTCATCATCATCATCCAAGCCTTCTCCCATCACAATCAGATCGGCTATGGAGCATAAGAAAACTCCATACAATATTTCACAATTTTATGACCGGTTGTCGACATACATCAACGCTCTATGTTGGTGCCAAATTTCTAGTCAAGGTAACTATGAGCATGAGAGGGTCATGTCATAAACTTACTTAGGTGGTTGGCAAGTAAGTAGACCCTATCTTTTGGTTGCAATCAAGCAACCAAGGAGCACACTCCAATTCTCCTAGACTATAAAGAGTCTAAACGAAGAGGTAAGATTATACAATTGTCAGTTGAATTTTGCTTCGAAAAATTGGCACACAAAGACAGGTACGGATGTTGCAGAAAGGTACCCTTAATTTGGTTTTTGCTACACACTTGTTAGACCCAAGGGTCACATGAGATGCACATGATCTCTTTTTTCTTAACCATTTTACACTTGTGAAAATAGTTTTTTTTTTTTTTTTTTTTTTTAAGAATTTCATAATCGTACATGTACTTATATTCATAATTCAAAACCCTAACCTGTACTGGTATCCATAATCCTAAATTAATATTAACCCTTTGGTCAAATAGCAAAACACTCAAACCCAAAGCCACCCATCCCCTTTCCTCTCCCCCTTCCTCCATTCACTAGTCCTGATGAATCTTGCACAGAACCCCATCTCCTCTATAGGATCCAACAGCAGATCTGCACTATTGCTGTCTCGAGTACAAGCAATCGACAATTTGTGTTGTAGAGCTATTGATTCAGCATTAGATAACTAAAGAGAAAAAAGATGGGGATAGGGAGAGAGAGGAAGAGAGGTGACTATAGCTCTCCAGTTTTCAGTTGGCAGTGTGGGGTATGTGTGTGTGTGTGTGTGTGTGTGTGTGTGTGAGAGAGAGAGAGAGAGAGAGTATTGTAAAGAATTGAATAAATTGTTTTAAACTCCCACGGTTTTGATGATATAATAAAATATTTAATATTAAGGGTGTGTTTGGTACAAGGGAATATATTCTAATTGCTAGGAATATAAGCATGCGAAAATGACGTTTGTTTCGTGTTATAATTTTTTTCCCACAAATCAGGGGAACTTATTCCTTCCAAGATAGGTGTTTGGATTTTCTCAAGTTTATTTATAATGAATTTGTTTATCTAAATTCTAATTTATTAGGATTAGTATAAAGTCTAAACTAGTTTCTTGGTGTTCAAGTATTTGATGCTAGGATCTGTTTTAAGGTTTAGGTTTCAGGCTACTACAAATACAGGTGCCTCTGAGGAGGAGAGAGAGAGAGAGAGAGAGAGAGAGAGAGGATTTTGGGTTATGAGAGAATGTAATCCTACTTATTAATGATTATTGACTTTTTGGGTTTAGGTGTTATTCGTTTTCTTCGTTTTGTTACTTTTCTTTCTATTGCCGCATCTTTTTTTATAACAAATTGGTATCAAGAATTATGTTTTTGCACAAACTATATACTCCCAAGAATATAACATATTATACCAAACATGAGAACATAACTTTCCATAAATTTGATGCCCGGGGATTCTATTCCTAGGAATGTAGAATTCTTGACAATATTTTCGACATACCAAACACAGCCTAGAGGAGAAAGGGGAGTTTGAAGCCTTTTGTTAATGGTGTAAGCACATACTGCTATTTGGGGGATGATCTATTTATGTGCCAATTTGTATTGGATTATACTAACAAAGTGGTGGTGATTGAAAGCAGTTAACACAAAAGGCATACAAAATCGCTTTGGCAAATATGAAGAAAATTTCATTAACTCAGTCAATAGAAAATAACTAAGGAAATTGAATGAATACTGCCAGGATGGCAACAAAAGCAAACAGCATGGCACTGAGTCAAATGTCTTTAAACTAATGAAGCAGGAAAAATTAGATTCTCACTAATCTGCCACTATTGTTTTCATACTAAACAATCATTCTAAACATTGAACCAGAATTCACTCGATATCAAAGTCTTATTTATCATCAGCCACAGCTACGTTTAATTCCATGTAAAATATAAAATAGTTCAAGAAACTAGTAAAGATTCCTCATTAGATAAGCACAAAACAGGCTACAGAATGATTATGTCTTCACAAAGCATACCAACACAACAATTACCCAAAAGGGAAATCTCACCAGCTCCAGCACTGTCATTAGACCAACTTGCGTCAGCAACTCGATTGTCATGTATGCTAAGCTGACGAGTAAGTTTTGAGAGAATAGATGACTGCTTTTGGAATTTTTCTCGCCTCCTCTTGACATTTTGGTCCTCTTGTAGCAGTTCTTCAATTCTTGAAGAGCTTTGAGCACTAGCCATAAGAAGAAGAAAAATAATCAATTAACATTTGCAGGTAGATGGATGTGTCCATATGTGTGCATTTGTTATCATCATCATCAACAGAGCCTTTTCCATAAGAATGAGGTCCTCTATGGAGCATAAGAAAGCATCCACCCACCCCACCCCCCCCCCCCCCCCCCCACACAAAAAAAAAAAAATCAAAGTTTTATGACCGGTTGTCAACTGACGTCAACCTATGTTTGAAACCAACTTCCTCATAAAGGGAAGGTATAACAAAGTAAGCCTTGTCAAGAAACCTAGAAGGTTAGCAGGACGGTAGCCCTGCCATTTAGGTTATGCAGTTTAAGCTCATGAAACCAAGACACAAGTAACAAGTTCTCCTGGACGAGAAATCAATTTTTTGCTAACTCATCACTATTACATTCTAAGCCAACGAGTCATCATTGCATTAAAGACAATCGAAAACTAATGATATTCCCAGATTTGTACATGTTCGTGTATGAAATCTGACGTTTAGAAATGCATTCACCAGGTAAGAATTTGAAGATTGAATTATCACATATTAAAGTCCCTGCCAATGACCAAAACAGCAGAATTGTGACGGTCAAGAGCTAAATATTTATATTATTCTAAGCATATGCATGTCCAGGAGGTGCTAGATATTTCTTCAAACAAAGAAACTGTAGAACCCCAAGTAGTACCACATTGGAGACTCGGAAATATGAGATGAGAGAGTTCAATAAACTTATATTTGAGTGCTTGGATTTATACGTACATCAGCCATTTGACAAGTGGGCCAAGTGATGATGCACGAGGCTCGTGCACAGCTCACATCTTGATGGATCTGTGTCCAAGGCAAGGCAAATGGTATCTAGCACTTCTTGGACAAGCATTCAGGCACATTTGAGTGAGACTGGGTCATTTTGCATAGTCATTTTAGCACAGATTGCAATGAGGACGTGCATCTTTGAGTGAGGGAGATTGTGAAACCCCAAGATTTAGTCCCAAATCAAATACAATATGAGAGTTTGATACGGAGACATGTTGGATTGGAAAATGCAATAGATAGTTTCATCGACAATATTGTACAGAGCACGAATACTACACATAACAGTACAGAGACAGCAACACCGATTGGGCGTTGATTTTGGCATGCAATAGTGTATTTTGGAGTGTCTGATTTGTGTCCGATACATGTCTAACGCAATACAACATAATGTTGATTTCTGAAATGTCTCCACTTCCTAGTTCGTCAATGACACCGTAGCTAAAAGCAACTCTTTAGAGAGTGCTCTGCCTATTTTCAATGCCCAAGTCAGCACGGAACACTGACCATGGTGGGACCCAAATTGGCATGTCAAAGCCTCATAAACTTTGACCTAGCTCTAACGTTTCATATCCATATAATATTGTATTAAACACAATAGCAAAACTAACCTTACAGAGCTATACAACTGATTCAGCATGTCTTCTTTGGCTTTCTCGACTTGGCAAAGCACAACAGCCTGTTCAATCATGTTTAAGTAAAGATTATTTCAGATTTTGTCAACCTGTCAAGCAAATTGAATGCAGGGGGGGAATTCATCTACTTTTGGTACATTCGCAGCAAGACTGTTCAAAACAGCTTCCACATATCCACGCACTTCCTGGGACATCCATCTTAGTTCTTCTTCTGGATCAGCAGGCCTTCTAGCCATCGTATCCTACAGCAACTTACACAAGCTAGTACGAAGTTTATATATAAAGAAAAAAAAAATTCTTCTTTTAGGATTTATAGGCATTCTGTTACCAATATTTTGATGTCAAATCAGCACCAAATCAAGGCTGATTTTACACGAATATAAAGAATTTGGAAGAAAAATGATACTGAACAATGATGATAAAATAATAAGCACATGATAACACAACTAGTTTTGTCTTTTATGTTTCCCATTACAAATATTAATCAGGTAAATGGTTAAGAAACAACAATGACTTCATGTGATTGAAAGACCCATTAAAATATACATAATTATTTTAAGGAAATCCTGAAGATTGAATATCCACAAGATTGCAATTTACAATCAAGTTACCTCGAGTAAAACAACGCTGTCAAGATACACTTAATGTAAGAATAAAACAGTAAACAAGTTTACGTTTTCCATTATTATGTTCTTAGACACATGCTTTGCTTCTCCTCGAAGATGATGTAAAGCAGTTTTGGTGGTGGTTGCACATACAGGTATCATTGAACACTATTAAATACAGACTTACAAGGGCGCCATCTGATAGAGACTGTCTCATGGTCGAAATAGCTTCGGAACCAGATGCTTCCTTGGCAGCAGTTCCCTTAGATTGCTGGGTTATAATTCTTAATTTATTCATCCATTCAACTTTTTCTGCCATGTTCTCAGCCTCCAACATAACAACACTATGAGCTACAAGATCAACATTAAATGTAGTTAATTACAAGATAACAAAAAGAAAATCAATGAAACCTACAAAAGGGTAAAACTTCAAATTTTGATCAGGTGGCTAACCTTTCAAAACAGTTTTGTATGGAACCTTGCTAGTTATCTTGAAAATACGACTTGAATCTTTGCCAGTATCTGGTCCATTTGCTTTTTTCGAGCTCTTGGAACTTTTAGGTGGTTCCTCATCATTAACCTCTTCTATATTGCAATCCTAAAGAGTGTACACAAATTATGAAATAAACAAGTATTAAAAAAAACAGTTAGAAGCAGGCTATATTTAACTAACATTGTAAATTTGTAAGTTCTAAGGCTTGTTTTCTTACCACATCCAATAGTCTCCTAGCATCAATTTTTAGTGACTTCCAATCTGGGGAGACAAAAGTGAAGTGTATTTGATATCTTTCATTTTCAGCTATGAACAAGGCATGGCTTACTAAGGATGCAAATCTGCGTTGTTTTGGGTTTTTGGTCAATCCTAAACCCAACTCAAAGCTTATTTTAACGAACTCAGGTTGCAACTGGGCTAAACTCAAGCCCAATCCTAGGTTGATTCATGTTGGGCCAGGTTAACCAGATCAGGCCAGAGCAGACTAGAATTTAACTAATATATCGGGCAAGAAGATTGTAGTATGTAAATTGTGTCAGTAAGCCAATTACTCGTGATTACTGATAAAACTAGAAGTATCACGAACAGAATCATGGCAAGAGGCAAAAGAACCTTTTTGAAGGGCCCAGCAATGAATAGGATATATCAAGGAAAAAAACTACAAAGCAGTTAAGTTGGAAAAAGGATGAAAGGATGCCCCAAAGTGCAGTTTATGTTGTTCCGTGGGCCGAGCGGCCCAAAAACCGGCCCAGGCTGAGTCAAACCCATACTGGGCAGGCCCAACCCGGTCAAAGCCAGGACAGGCCCGGTTCCCCCTACCGGGTTGGGCTGGGTTTTCCTTTCCAAAACCCAGGCAGGCCCGGGCCCAGTCCCCTACCAGGTCGGGCCGGGTTTACCCTTCAAATTTGGTGGCCCGGTCCAGTCCAGTCCAAATTCATATATATAGGCCCGCGGGCCGGCCCGAACCAGACCGGTTCTACCCTGGTCGTGGCCCTCGTGGGCCCGGGCTGGATTTATATATTTTGGTCAAAGACCAGTCCAGCCCCGGTACTTTGACCGAGCTAGACCGGACCAGGTCAGGGTCGGCCCGGGCCCAGCCCACCCAACACCTTGAAGTGCGGCCCAGCCCACCCAACACCTTGAAGTGCAGTTAGAATTTGTGTCAAAGATATAAAGAGTGTGACACGTAAGAACACCTATCTATCATTGAAAAGTTAATCTAAGAAGGGGTTTAGTACAAAGAAACATTCACTTATACAAGTGGCAGAAACATGATTTGCAAGGCAACCAAAACCCTGAAGCAAGACATAATGGTAATGATGATAATCCTTCTTACTATGAAGTATTAAGTATAAGCTATCATTACCAACACCAGCAACTTCTCAATTGTTAATGTTATCTCTAACACTATCAGAAGTGTTTGTTTGAGCAGATGCAGTTATCTTACACAATTCCGATTTTTCATATAATGATAAACATCAACCTTATTACAGATGTGTAATTTGATTTCACTTGGAACACAACAGGTGTTAAAATATTGAACAATACTACTGCAATACACACAAGTCACTTTGCCAAATGTAATCGCATAACACATTATGGCCTTCAAGCTCTTCAACAACTGTTCTTACCAGTATCCTAAGAAGGTAACTGATTTAATCCACTAAAGAAGATTAAATGGCTAAGTAACAAGAATTTTCATGTAGCAATACAACAGTAATCAAATAGTCCCTAAACTCAAAATGAAGTCACTCGTGAACACAAAAAAGAGAAACTATCCGTTGCAGAGTTTCCAGCAACACAAAAATAACTGGTGATTTTAAACTATCACTAAAACTCTCATGTATTAACTGGTTGTTATGATTCATATGCGAACAAAAACAATTTATGACCCAGTTAATTGGGCAGATAATAATCTTAACAAGTGTTTATCACCTATGGCTCTAAACTACAGGTGAAATGAATGACAGCTGAGATTATTTTTTGCCAAAGAAACCGTATAAATTATCAAAAGAAAATGAATATTCTGTCCACAGGTGTATGTACAAAGTAAAAACACGCTCAAGTTAATATAACTGAAACTTAAATACCTAGTTCCATGGAGACCAAAACTTTTAGATGATTTTATCACACAAAGTAATAGAGGTGTCAAATTATGTTTGACACTAACCAAAAAATAATAATAATAATAATAATAATAATAATAATAATAATTTGGTACATGCAATCAATATTTGTTTCATCTTTCAAAATAACATATTATTTAGCACAGTAAATGATGTTCACAGAGTGGATTTGACCACATTTGCAATATACAGCAGTAATTTGCAAGCCGATTCTTATGCAAAAAAAGGCAACGAAACATAACAGTAAAAAGTAACTTGCAAGTGTTGTACTAGTAACTATAAAAGGAGCTGTGTTGGCAATATATCTGAGAGAAATAAGGAACGTTAATGATACCTCCAAAGTAATGACACCAAGAAATCGGCTCTCCTCTTTTTTCTTGGTGTATCCAAGCTGGATAAATAAGATACACTGAGATCATTCCCATCAACCAAGCATAAAATGTGAAACAAGCAAAGCATAGAAATATTACTAACTTTTCCACTTTTCTGATTTAAGACAAACCATCGCTTCTTCCAACCATCTGCCTTCGAACTTTTCTTCGACATGTACCCTGTATACCAAAAATAAACATAAAACAAGTACAAAATCAATCCAAATAACTAGGATTTACAAATAAAAGTATCCGAAATCGCAGACAAAAGTTTGCTGATTAATCACATCAAATTAACAACTTTTTCCTCCAATCAAATTAATGAATTGTTCGTACTTTCTATACCTTTTAAAGATTTTAACTAGGTCTTTATCATTTTCACTACGTAAAGACAATTGCATATGAAGACACGAGTTGGACATTTATTATACTTAATCCAAAGCAATAATATGGTGATCACTTGTGTTTCATTTCTATCTTCAAGAGTGTCAAAATAGCTTTGCTATCCTCTAACACCAAAAAATATGGATTCTTCAGATTCCTATCCGAGTCCATATCCAAATAAGTGTCATCCATATTGGTATTCATATCATAGTCACAAGTTTAACGTTCGGGAACAATTTGGTGAGGTTGTAAAATTCGGTGTTCGGCAAATTCAGAAACAACGGTAAAAGTTCAGCAAAAGTTCAGATAAGAAAAACATATAACAAATAGATATGATACTCATATTTTTTTCTAGAAGAATAAGAACTACGAATATAAATACTCAACTGTAGAACTTCTATTAGAAATTATTTTTGAAAAACAAATGTTTAGAAAGTCAATAAAAATTTCCCTCACTATTCTGACTAATATATGAATAACTGGATTATAAAACCTTAAAGGGGTCAAAACCACTTTGTAGCTTGTGTAAGCATGGTTACCAGTGGAAGTTAATTTTAGCCCCATACCGATTGCCAGTGAAGGGAAGGGTCAACATTTCTTATAAATAAAGAAGTTATTGTTGTTTACAACAAATGGAACTAAGTTTAGTCCCACATCGTATGGGCGGATGAAAGTCTGGTCTGCTGGTTCTATAAATAAGTAGAGAGAGCGCTCCTGTTCAGCCCAAGCCAAGACAAGCTGCTTGTAAAGGCGAACAAAACACAAACTTTTTTTATTTAATAGTGCGTAACAGAGAATAAACCGCGAAGTTAGTGAACTATTTACGAAGAGACGAATAGTTCGAACCTTTATTCGTTAACTTATCTATACGCGAATCATTCAGGACTTCTTTGAAAAAGTCGTGAATTATGTGACTACCTCAACAGAAAACAAATACAAATTAGTAATACCACTATATACTCTATAAATAATTGGGTTAGTTTATATATACAACAAAAACGACAAAACATGACACGGCATGGAAACGTCAATCAATGAACAAACAACCCAAGATACAGGAATGGAACCTCAATTTTCAAACACTAGAATCAAAAGAGATAAAAGTCCCATGGAGCAATTCAAAATCAAAACAATTCATTAATATTCAACTTCCTATCTCTCTGCAAGTCTCTATTTATAGCAATATATAACTTAAGCCTTAAGAAACTAAGCCTAATCAAACTAGAAAAATATCTAAAAGATGATTATGAAATTTTGATATAAAAGATTTGGTCAAATCCTCAAAATTTGTCCTAGATCGGTTTGGACCCAAAAATATCTGCGAACCCCTCCTCTTGTATAGAACTCAACCCAAGTTCTTTATGCCGCCGTATTGGAAAAAGTGTTTAGTCGTCAGTGACCACAAAGCTCGTTGCGGCCTCATCTTCCCAACTAAACTTTATTTTATTCGGCTCTTTGAACTACTCCAATTTCATTGGATGAAGCTTTTATCGTAATGCCTAGTTGATATAAGCTCCTTCCGAAAGCACATCTTGATGTCGCCGCCGACGATGAAAACCTTGTATTTATGGTGTTGGTACGAAAAAATTTGTAGCAACTTGCACCATCTTGCACTAGCTTTTGCAGTCGCTTCCTAACCTTCTCGTGAACTCCATAATTTGGTTCTCCATTCGTTGTTGTATTCTTCTCTGGCCCTTTGGCAAAGTACGCAAATTCAAAACATGTTCAAGTGGTTTGGAATTCTATAATAGTAAACAAAGATTCCCATTTAGATGACTGAATGATACTATTGAATGCGAATTCAGCTTGTGTCAAGATGAAATCCCACTGCTTCGACTTTCTACCAAAGATGTATTAGGGACGCAAAGTCAATCCCCCTTCGTCAAAAATCTGTCATGAATGTAGAAGTTGTCGACGGCTTGTTCTTGAAGAAGTTGCTCCCATATGTCCCCAATATCTTCACCTTCTGTGTAAAGCTCCTTAATGTACTCCAAGCCAACCTCCAGACTGAGCGTGGTTGGCAACGGAGTTCGCCTACTAAGTGCGTCCTCCAGAGCATGACTAACCACTCAAATTGTCCATTTTGTGCCCTAAGTGATGTCTTTCAATCTCCACCGGATGGATGCGTATTTGGTGGTAGCCACTTCAAAGATCAAACTTTGAAAAGATTTCAGCCCCACTCAGCTAATCTAGCGTGCCATCTAGTCACGATATCAAAAACTTGTAGCCAACCGTGGTTTTGTGGTTTTGTTAATCGCATTATTGTCTCGCATAGCCGTCTAATGTCGTCTTTCTTTAGAGTCAATAGTGCCAGAACCTCGTACATGTCCATGCTCGACCTTATGTTCCCCTTTCTCTTTAAGAAAACTCGACCTTGAGTTCTTCTGCGTGAAGTCCACCTTATCCCGAAGAATATCGTTCTCCCGTGGACTCATTAGATAGAATAGTAAGTTCGGCAAACTCGTCCCGGGAACAAGATCAGTGCAATGTGAATGTCGCGAATCAGTGGAAAGTTCCTCTTGAAAAATGTTGCAAAACTCGTCAAGTAGTAGTAGTCCCTCCGCTGGAATTGCTCATCCATGTGTCTATTTTTCGGCATTTATGCTTCCCTTTAATACTAAGTCATGCACTCCATGGGCCTTCGTGAAGTTCGATTTTGTTTCCTTCATAGGAACCGTCAATAATATAAAAGCATTTTCCTCTTGTTGTAAAGATTTGGTTCGGATACTTTTCTACAAGACATAATATAAGTATGTAGTTTGCACCCTCTTTCAACAGCCGATATGTTTTGTTGTGTCCGCCGTGCGTTGCCCCCAAATCAAACTATCATGGCCGCCTAAGTAACATGTGATAGACATCAAGCACATCTATTACATCACAATAGATCTCGTCTTTATAGGCACAAATGGAAATAGGAACTCGGCACCGCTCGATTACCCGGAGACAACACCTTTTTAACTCACCCGACGGAATACAGGTCCAGGTGTTCTTCCAACGTTGCATCTTCAATCAACCATCGACTGACGAGGTTATCTTCATTGTCGATGTCGATCACGACTACAAGTCTTCTATCCCTGATGGTACAACGGGTTCGAAAAAAATGCCATTTTGCACGGAATCATCATGCCTTGTTAACATGATATTCTTTACTACCGATTGGAATGTCTTTTCTTCTTTTGGATTCCTCTTTACAACACCCAAACCGATAAGCGTAGTTGTTATCAAACCGACCTCTAGCTTGAAGATCGCAAAAGTCATCCTCTGGTAGTCGTTGTAACGACCGCGTCAGTAGATACCGTCACAATCGCAAGAGCATCGTTCTTCAGTCAGTCTGTCACTGCCACGATCATCATCACGACCCTTCCTGACGAGATCATCGCATCCCTCCTTGCTCGCACTAGACGAATTCACACGAGCCCTCCGTGAACGATTATCTCGTGCAAATGTGTGACCCTCTCCCGTGAACGATTATCTCGTGCAGACGCTATTGGGTACCCGTGACACCATTTGTGGATTCTGACTTGTTTCCTCGATGAGTTTTGGAAACCTACAGCCTACTCAACTTGCTAGACTCGTAGATTCACTCTCGCAAAGAGACTTCAATGTGACGAACTGCCATAAAGAGGCCTCAAGCCCATACACTTCGTTAGGGCCAACTTGAGAAGTTCGTCGTCGTTATCGTTGTTGGCTCCCATCATACCTTCTCGATATGTCAATGCTCTGATATCACTTGACACAGCATGTAAACGTCGATCGTTAAACCAACAAACCAAGAAACAAGGATTGGAACCTCAATTCTCAAACACAGAGGATCAAAAGAGTTTCCCATTGAGCAACTCAAAATCAAAAAAATTCAATAATATGCAACTTCCCCAAACACTTTATTTATAAGCAATACCTAACTTAAGCCCTAAGAAACTAAGACTAATCAAATTAGGAAAATATCTAAAAGATGATTATAAAAATAATTACAAAATCCATCCAAATCAGAAACCTAATCAAACTAGGAAAGTGTCTAAAAGATAATTATGGAATTAAGTATAAAAGATTTGATCCAATCCTCAAAATCTGCAAAAAAATAGGCATGGACCAGTTTGGACACAAAACTGCTCGCGTCAAAACAACAACAACAAAGCCTTTATCGAAAAAATTTGAGGTCAGATGTTTGAATCCTTTTCTCCATTCAGTTCTGTGAAGGGCCATGTCCTCTACAAATAACAGGGTTCAATATTTGTCCTTTAATCATGCAAATGAAGGATACAATCAATGACATGTACATCTGCTGCCTATATGCATGCTTTGGTAAAGAATCTGTGCCCTTTGAAATTATCATATATACTAAATAAAAAAACTGAATCTACGATAAAATATCTATCAAAAGGTCTTTAGATAATAAAAACTCTTGTCTACCAAAAATTGAATAAAAACTTCTTACTAAATGTTTTACAGACAGTTCCTTCATCTCCCACAAGTTTCCATCGAATGTTTGTGTCATGCATCAGTTATGCCCATTATCTTAATTCTCCTGACACACATTGGTCCTCCATTAGATATAAAACCTAGGGCCCGTTTCGTTCACCGTAATGTAATCGTAATCGTAATGGATTGAGTTTATAATGTAATTGGGTTTGTAATGTAATGGAATTACAATTACATTATCATGTTTGGTTGGAACATGTAATCAAACCATGCAATGTAATGTCAATTGCATTCATATGTTTGGTCTACACCATGTAATATAATTGAGTTTTAAGGTAATAATGTTTTTAAAAAATACAACATAAAATTTAAAAGTAAAGCAATAAAAAATCCAAAAAGAAATAAAAGAAAAAATAAAAGAAATTTTTTATAAAAAAAAGTGGAAAATATTAGTTTTGTCCTTCTGCTAAAAAAAAGACCAATAACCAAAAAACGACAAAAAAAAAATCAAAAAAAAAATGGAAAAAAAAACGATAAAAAGACCAAAAACGAAATAAAGACCAAAAGATCAAAAACGACAAAAAGGAAAATAAGCATCAAAAATGAAAAAACGATCAAAAGCGATGAAAAATGAAAAAAAGACCAAAAATGAAAAAAAAAATAAAAGACTAAATATGACCAAAAACGAAAAAATTCAAGAACGACCAAAAATGAAAAAAAAAACGACGAAAAATACGACAAAAAACGAAAAGATAAAAACAACCAAAAATGAAAAAGACAAAAAAAACGTAAAATACGACAAAAAATGAAAAAATGAAAAAATTGACTAAAATTGAAAAGAGAAAAAAATGATCAAAAACGAAAAACAGATCAAAAGCGACGAAAAACGACCAAAAAAAAAGTTCAAAAACAACCAAAAGTGAAGAAAAAAAACAACTAAAAACGAAAAAATTACCAAAAACGAAAAATACGACAGAAGTTCCAAAGCGACAAAGAAAAACTCAAAAAACAACAAAAAGCGAACAAAAACGACAAAAAAGACCAAAAAATGTAAAAAAAACGACAACAAAGGAAAAACGATAAAAAAAAAAGACAAAAACATGAAAAAATGATATAAAAAAAACAATATAAAAAAACGAGCGAAAACGACAAAAAACTATCAAAAAACGACAAAAAAGAGCAAAAACGACAAAAATAATTTTAAAAGATCAAAAACGACAAAAAACAAGCAAAAAAGACCAAAACAAATTTTAAAAATGAGTAAAAATGCCAAAAAAATAAAAAAAGGGCAAAAAC
The DNA here is from genome assembly GCA_036927795.1 of Iris macrosiphon. Taxonomy (NCBI): domain Eukaryota; kingdom Viridiplantae; phylum Streptophyta; class Magnoliopsida; order Asparagales; family Iridaceae; genus Iris; species Iris macrosiphon. The sequence goes on from JAYESA010000010.1 coordinate 48,435,857, forward strand.
TTGCAAAAACGACAAAAAAACTAAACGAAAACGACAAAAAGTGATACAAATGACAAAAAGGACAAAAAAGAGAAAAAAACAACAATAAAAATAAAAAACAACCAAAAATGACAAAAAACGAAAAAAGACCAGGACAAAATGATCAAGGACAACAAAAATATAAAAAAAGGCAAAAAAAGATTTTTAAAAAAGGGACCAAAAACGATTAAAAAAACCAAAAATGATAAAAAAAAGGTGCAAAAACGATAAAAAACGACAAAAAATTGACAAAAAAAGGAGCAAAACAGACCAAAACCACTTAAAACGACCAAAAATGCTAAAAACGACAAAAATAGCAAAATCGATAAAAAACAATAAAAATGTTCAAAAACGACAAAAAAGACGACGTGCAAAAAAAGATCAAAAACAACAAAAAATGTCAAAAAACGAGCAAAACATACCAAAATCGACAAAAAACGTGAAAACCCATCAAAAACGACAAAAAATGAGCAAAAAGCGACCAAAACGACAAGAGAGGAGCAAAACCGGCTAAAAAAAATTTACCGCATATTAAACATCCCCTTAAGTTGTAATGTAATCGCGATTACATAGGTTTTATGACGTAATTGGTTATAGGAGAAACTGATATAATGTAATCAAACTTGTAATCGCGATTACATTGCATCTAATTTTTTATTGTCCAACCAAACATCCGAATTAGAATTGCAACGAAATCGTCATTACGATTAGGATTACATTACGGTGAACCAAACGGGCCCCTAATGTAACATTGGCCCAAGTGGTCAACTCATGAAGACATAAAGACCCAGAAACCGAGTCAGAGGTTCAAATATCCCTGGACGTGATATACGCTTAGATACTAAAGGGGGATTGGGCCTAGAAATTCATGTAGCGGCTAGCTGAGACTCGGATCTGGAAGAGCAGTCTGTCAGCAAGAGGATCGTGGTATTGACAGTCAAGTTCAAGCTGAACTTGCTATGGGAACGCACCCAAATTGTGGATTGAGAAATTATGCAATAGACGCAAGAATTGAGGAAAGGCATGAAGAGAGCTAGAACCAAACCTGGACACACTCCAGGGAGATGTGTAATAAAAGGATGTGAGCTTAATTCGGGCTTTAGTGGCAAAGTAGATGTAGACTTACCATTGCAAAAAAAAAAAAAAAAAAACCTAATGTAACATATATGTACAGAAATGATAACAGACTTTTTGCATACTCACAAATTTTATGCAACATAAAACATAAAATATTAGGGTGGTCAATTTTTTTGGCAACCATAAGTGCCAAAATAAGTGTAAAGTCATGTATTGATGAATGTACCTGCTGTTATCTCTCCACTAGGTCCAGCAATTTGTAAGCCAGATCCCTCTTTTGCATCTTTATCTGTTTGGTTGGGTTTCTCTTTCATCGATTTCAAGCTACCACCAGTTTGTTGGGATCCTGTTTGAGGGCTTGTTGCCTAGTTTGCCAATTAATAAACAGAAGAATACAAGTAGTAAGCACATCTTCATGTATTAGTTAGAATTACAAAAAATCAGCCAGTTATAATACGTTAGATTGCACAAAGCAAACAAAAGGGCAAAAACTAACTCTGTTTAAAATGGCATTCTCAGCTTCGTGTGCTTTCTTAGAGGATCTGTTCTTTAGCTCATCTTCACGCCGTTGCCTTTCCATCCTGGTACAATACAATAAAGGAGAAGCTATGTATTCTATAGTGTCTGAAGACTACAATCATACAAAATTGATAAGTCTTATTATGTGTGACCGTCAGTTTGGGACCTTGGGTTAACCCAAATACGAGTGGATTCAGTTAGCTAGCTGGCTAGCTAGCTTGTTAGTTTGATTTTTTTCCTAAATTTGAGTTAGTGGTTTAGGGTTTCTGTGAGATGTATGCCTATGATAAATTGGCAAAAGGTACAGCAGCTTATATTTTAATTGATGACTTATTTAAGAATTTGACCGACTTTACATGAGATAATGATTATCATGCCCACTTCTGTCATGAAGCCATGTCAGCGTAGACATGTGACAGACGCCGACACTACGTGGACACTAGAACACATGTCAAACACTTCTCAGACACATTTACAGTTTTGTGATACATACTTATTACTAGGACACTTTGAGCACCTCTCAGACAAGTCAACAATTGGTGTGATACATATTTATTTCTAGGAAACTTCTTGGGCACACATCTAAGAAGTACATACTAACATTTCATATCCTCTGCACAAGTTTTTTGGATTTTTTTAGAATTTTCAGATTAGAGGCTAAATTTAAGAAAATTTATAATGATAGTTTACAAAAAATATAAAAGAACATTAGCATATGTTAACATGAGGAGATTAACTTATGTGAGGATTTATCTAAAAATTAAGTATGCGTCCATACATGTCATTATCTGTGTAGTTTCTCACTCGGTATGTCCTACTTTTTAAGCATTTGATGTGTCTCAGTGTACATGTCATGTCAGATCTTTTGTCATGCCCAGGCTTCATAACATGTAGAAGAAACGTAAAGAAGTCTGCAAAACCAAATACAACAACAACAAAGTCTTTATCCCAAACTTTTTGGTTCCATTGTTTGAATCATTTTCTTCCATTCAGCTCTCTTAAGGGCCACGTCCTCTGTAGCACTAACAAAAACCACATCCTTCTTTAAAACTTCAATCCATGTTCGTTTAGGCCTACCACTACTACTACCGCCTCCTTTAACTATATTGGCCTGTTTTGCACGTCCAACTCCAAACCACCTAAGAAGATTCACTTTGCGTGCAAAATCAAACATATTTATAAAATTATACACACATTTACAAGTGTCACGTGTCTTGCACATTCGTCTAAATGATGTATAAGGGTAACTGCCTTGTTATGTAAACACAGTCATTGTAAATTTGTAATCATGACACGGTATTGGTAAGTCCTAAGTGGCTAAAACACAGAACTCAAAGATGAGGTTATCAATTGTTTAGTAGCAACTTAAATTGTGAAACATCATTTGATATAAGGCATAGTAATGGCATTATTACATGCATTCTACAATAAAAACCAAACAAAGAAGTAGTGGACTCACAGGAAGGGTCCACATTCGTCTTGAACTTCAACAAGTTATTAGACCATTCCTGGATTATATGATCAGTAATACTAATACTAAAGCTGAATGTAGAGCTATCCCCGATGGAATTTGGAACATCTGGATATTAAAGGATTGGTTCCAAGGGTTTGATTGATGCACTAAACAGTAAAGTGAAAAATTGGTTGATGTTGAAGAGTTTATGGTCCAGTAATAAGAACTAGAATGTAGACAATCCTAGATGGTATAATCCATGTGCCGGGTCAAATTCCAAAATCTTAGGGGAATGCTCCGAAATTTCAATACATGCAGTCAACGCTAACACAAAGCTACCTAGGAAAATCGGTTGTAGAGGAAAGTATTGAAAGAAATGTTATTGAATCGTCTCACACATCTTCAGGAAAAACAATCCCATAAGTTTTGGCTTGATTAAGCATGCTATATTATAGCTTTTAGTGCCTTCAAAGAGTGTCTTGTAGTGGACCTTCTTAACTGCATGTAAGGACCAATGCCAATTTGAGTACCTCTTTCCCCATCCCTATCTTCAGTGCGCAGGAGTCAAAACCCTTGGAAAAAAACACGCTTTCAAGATAGTCCCAGACCTTGTCTACCAAAAAACATATCAAATCACAACCCTAGAAACTCTAACTTCCTTTTCAAATTAGGAATATAATGGAGGATTGATTTGGTTGCTTAGTTGTCCTACTATCTTTCCTCCAAGTCAACTCTTTTCCAAAACTGCACAACCAAAGAGGTAGGTCTACTAACCACCAATGGACCTTATAGGTTTATGGCAACTCCCTCTCTTACTCATAGCAAGTCAATAACCTCGGCTAGGATTTTAGACCACAAGAGAGGGTTGGTGTCGGGTTATCCGACCCATTCTGATAGGAGAAAGGCTTCAATAACCAGAATGGCCGTGAGGTTCTCATATCCTCTCAGACACCTGCAGGTAAATAAGGCCATAATATCGTGAATAACAAAGCATGCCATCATGGAATGTTAAAATCGATATGTAGTAGAAGAGATGTTTAATGAATCTAACCAATTTTAATCGTTTTAAGAAATCTTTCCCTCTTCCTACCATACCAACTTCGATTAGTTAAGAAGCCATACAAACGGAGAAGAACTATCTTTCATCTTGTAGCATACCTTGAAATGTATAAATTATTTGACTGCAATGTCGAAGATAAATTTCCTCCATATACGATTTCAACAAACCAAGATTTAACCTAAACAATAAACTAGATATCTGCTATGCAAACAATTGCCAGAACACAAAAATAATAACCATGATTCCCTCAATACAATTACAAAGCTTCAGTGAAACATTCTTCCATGTATACCGTACAGAACACTTGGTAAATGGGGCCATACCTCCTTTGAACTAGGCGGATGAAGTGCTGAGGAGGAACAAAGGCACGTTCCATATCAACCAATGCAACAACCATCTTTTTAGCCTCAATTTTAAAACTCTCTAAAGCAGTTGATGCAATGGCCACCACCTTAAAAAAAGGATAACTGTTATATATTGGCTAGTATTAAGTTTTTCATAACACATACACACACACATACACACACATATAAAGAGAGAGAGAGAGAGAGAGAGAGAGAGAGAATTGTACATATATGATAAAAAAATGTATGTTTTTACCTCACGTTTGAAGGGAGGATATCTTGCTAGTCCCGGTGTAGCATTTGCAGCAGCAGAAACTATATCAATTAGAACACGATGCACCTATTTCCATAGTCATTCCAAAATAAGAGTAATAATGAATAACAATATAGCATATGTTTGATTCAATAATTAAATTCAAGGATTTAAAAATTCCATTGAAGTCATTATTTGGAATACTTCTAAATTATATGATTATATCCATGAAAAAGATTTGTGAAAGCTTTCTGAAATTAATATCTGCCACCCTCTTTAAAACATCATATATAGTTCTTAAAGCATGCCTACTGCATAAGATGAAGAAAACAGATGTAGGCATCATATGTTATATATTCTTAAAGAGTGTAATGAACAATGAACATTAAAACATGAGAAAGGAAAGAGCATCTTCTCTGCGACTACATGAGATATTATGCTCGCTTTGTGAGAGAATAAATAACAAACCCAAAGGCAACCCCGTCATATAGACAGGTAGGAGATTAACTTCGTCTGTGTGCATAACATCTTATATTTTCACTGCCAGTCCCAAGCATGAATTAAAGAGGATTGCTTTAGTTAGCTGACAGCTAGTGCAAAACTTTGTTGGATCTTTATGAAACTAATCCTTATAGTATATCTAGTGTGGAGCATTCCTTGGTAGCCTATACAGGCAGCAATAACCTTTGTTGGGTCTTTATGAAATGGGTCCTAGCAGCAGTATGGAAAACCCAAGCAATATCCACAAGTTCCGTTCAAGCAACGAACTGCTATTGGCCCCCACCAATATTAGTTCTTGTATGATGTTCTATGAACAGGGATGTAACCCACCGGGGTCATCGACCCTCCCTTCTTTATACTAGAAAGTGAACTAGCTGCCAAGACCACTACTCTGACATAGTTCATGATCTGTAACTTCAGCTTATACTTCTTGTGCATCCCCAATGATGCCAATAATCTCTACAGTCAAAAGACTGGAATTAAGAATATATGTCCTCCAGTAGTGAGCAAGTTGCACCTTGTGTGGTTCGAATAACAATTCTAGCGACAACTTAACCAGTTCCAGAAGCCTATTGATTACTCCCTAGGGCGAGTGCAGCATTTTAAACATTGCCAACCCTGAATCCTATGTACAACAAGAAAACAAGATTGATCATGAAATGTGTCCCAATACCAAACCATGTCAAACAGAACAGTGCTACTAGGTGCCTCGTGCCCGTCCGATGGCAGTCTAGGTGCCTGCCTAGTCCCTCTCGACGTCAGACTATACATGTTTTGGGGTTTTATGGACTTCTTGTGCAATTTTCAGTAGTTTTTTTTTTTTTTTTTTTTGGGGGGGGGGTTTGGATTTTTTTGAACCGACTAGCGCCTAGCACTTTCACAACCTTGGTTGCACGAGTCCAGATTCGGTACGAACAAGATACGGTACGGGATATAGCCATCTTCAAAAAATTAGGATACACGTAAGGCACAAATACGGAAAAATAGTATTATTTTTATTTTATTTTTTTAAAGTAATTAATTAAATGTCCAGTATATGCTCGGGACTTTTTTACAACTCACACGATAACACTTGTTCACCACCGCACTCGGCGTCCCGTTGGTGACCATCTCGGCGCCCATGGCGTCCTTCGTCAGCATCAACTCGGCAGCGTCCTGCCTATCAACTTGGCAGCTTTCATGTCCATCACTACACGCCCAGCTAGGCCCGATCATCACCTCTAGTCCTGACAGGAGCCATGCAACCACACGTTGCAAATAAACCCCTCCCCCAAACAAACGCTTCCAGGGGATTCAATCCTCCACCCGGTAGAAGCAGATTCTTATGCCTAGTGCTTACCACTTGGGCCAGACCTCATTGGCTATATATATATATATAGAGAGAGAGAGAGAGAATAAGGGAGGTGAGATGGCACCTCACCCTAAAAACAAAGGTGGCGGTGACGTGGCACAATCTCAACCACACAAACGAGGGGAGGGGGTTAAGTGCAAATTGCCAATTATGAAATGTGTGGTTGAAATTGTGCCACGTCACCGCCACCCTTGTTTTTAGAGTGAGGTGCCATCTCACCTCCCTTATTCTCTCTCTCTCTCTATATATATATAAGTGACATATTCCAGCCCAAACATTCTTTTTTTTCTCTCCTCTTCTTATGGTGGTTGTTGTGGCATTCTTTTCCTAACAATCAGAGGAAGGAAGAGAGTTTTACGTTCTAAAGTTGGGTTATATTATAGGTTCAGGTACGGATATAAGTTAACCTGGTTTTAAAAGAAAAAGCAATACATATCAAAAAAGTAGTTCGGCCGAATGCGGCCCATTTTTTTCCTTTTGGACTGGGTCTAACCCGTGTCCAGATCGTAACCAGACGTATATGGCTGTATCCATGTCGTATCCGGACCGTATCCATCACGTCCGTGCAAAATAGCTTCCTGCCTATGGAAGATGTTTATTCCTTGGACCTCCCAGAAGCCTATCAAAATAAATCACAATCTACTTCCAATGTGTCCTAACTTATCAACCAAAAAGCAAAAGAAAGGATGCCTAAACTCATGCTTTTGTAGTCAATTTCAAAATATAGTGAATTCATAGATATCAAGATACAAACCTGGACTTGGCTAAAATCTATTTACATTAGATATAAGTTTTGTCTTTCCACACACAAATATAACAAAAGTACACTAGGGAAGAAAGTAATATCAAAGCAATTAGAAACATAAAAAAAGATATTTTAAGTTTGGATCCAAGGTGTAAATAATAAGTTTAAAATAACATACAAAAAAGTAGTGCAACTATTTTCATGATAATGTTACCAAACCAACAAAAATTAGGCACAGAATAACAGTCAATTTATTTACCTCATCCACGCAAAGGCGTGATGGTTCTTTTGCAAGCTCCAGCACCCCTTTTATTAAGGATCTTAAACCCTTTTCAGGAGATATTAAGTATGGCTGATAACCATCAGCTTCAAGTACAATCTAAAAACATGAAATAAGTTAATACAAGCAGTTACAATCAATGAACTCAGAGAATGTTAGAAAGGTGTATAAAATTTACCCTTTTGACATTATTGATGTCAAAATGCCTGTCCAGCGGAAGCTGCTTGATTCTGTTAGGAAAATTACCCTCAAAACTTGCAACTACTTTCCAACCTCCTCCCTGCAATAAAAAAAAATGGATATGCATAATATAATAATATTTTAAAAATAACTGGATGGCTAACTATTAAAATGAAGGAAAATTCAAAGGCAAATGCAACTTTGAAATTGTTACAGTATAACAGGAGAAAGAAAAAGGGAAAGGAGAATTATTAACCACCAAGATCCGGAAGAAAAGCAAATATACTTTAAAATTGTTCTTGAGTACCTGTTTGGCAATTATAAACTATCCTTAATCAAACAGCAGCAACACTAAGGCCTATGTTGAATTCTTCAAGGTATCCTCCTCCGTTGTTCATTACTATTAAGGCCCAGTTAGTAAGTTGATAAAATTACAACCACCATCTTTCCATAATATGGACTCCCTAAAATAAAATTTTACCTAGTTTAAGTTATATTCCATATCTATGTTTTAAATTTTTACTCCTACTAATTCTAGATCCATTAGATTCCAAAAAAAAAAAAATATCACCACAATTCCCACCCTTCTCTGCTCTTAGATAGCATAATATCATCAGCAAACATCATAAACCATGGAACTCGTCCTGAATATACTCATCCATTCCTAGAGCAAAAAAGAAAGAACTGCATATTGATCATTGATATAAGATGATGAAGAATGGTGTGCATCCCCTTCAATAGTCCAAAAGTTAGTCGTAACTCTATCATACACATCCTTTAAAATCTCAATGTAACTAATAGATATTTCTTTCTTCTCTAAAATTCATCACATTATTTCACTGAGAATCTTGAGCATTTTCAAGTCAACAAAAACCATATATGTTAAAATGCACTTAAAATGTGTGCCAAAGGATCAAATCTACGTTGCTCATATCATATAAAAGTCCCTGCTAGTGCACCAAAACTCTAGAGTTGTAGTGTGTATTGCAGAATGGTAGTTTATATTATAAACCAAAAAGATACTGATACATACAGTACAGGGATTGTCATAGATGGAGAGTCCAATTGACATTCCCTCTTTATCTTTTGCACTGAATCCTTGCTTGAAGTGATAGTTCTGCATAATGATCCTTATGTCTTGCAGGTCCTCCTTATAAGGCAGATTTATGTGTTTTTTGTTGTTCGAACTGTCTTGGATTCCTCTGCCTTCAAAAATGCCAAACAGTAGTTGTGATCATGACTCAGCAAAGAGAGTACGCCAGCCCCTTAATCTTGATTGTTGACTGTAGCTCCATGATGTGTTCTTGAATTATGAACATGTTTTTAATATATATATATATATATATATGAGCCAATGACCTCTTATGCCTCCACACTAGCCACTTGAACTAGAGGTCATTGGCTCCATATATATATATATATATATATATATATATATATATATATATATATATATATGCATCAATCTACAACTCTTCCATATGTATGCTGACTATTAGCATTTGAAGAGATCCACAGTCTCTTGATCATTTGCACACAAATTGTATACTGATTTGCATGCCAAAACCCCTGTAACCTATCTTTGTTCAACATTTTGCCATCATAATCTTGTATAGACATAAACACGTTTTTGACAGATGTTCTTGAACCACACCATATTATGTCATGGAACCTAGGGGGAATATGTTCATGCTTGCCTCATAAGCAGTTTTGAAGTAGAATCGTTCATCAGCACTAGTTATACAGAAGTCTTCCTCTTTCTCATACCTTATCTACATGTTTCTGATAGAATTACTGAATGGAGCAGTGACCTGCAATTTCCAAGGGTTCCAAGTACTATCTTGTATAACATAACAAGCTTTTTCATTGTTATCAGCAGGTTGAAGGTATATATATATATATATATATATATATATATATATATTACTCCATTCATCAGACAATTTTTCTCATCATCATCCAAACCTTTTTCCGTCGACAGGCACAGCTGTAAAGCATAAGAAAAGTTTCATATTAGATTTGACAAAAATCTACAATTGGTTGTCGACATGATGGCAAGGTAGCTACGAGCATGAGAGGCTCGTGCCGTAAAACCTAGGAGACTAGTTGTCATGTAGACCATCTTTTGTTGCCAAATTTGGCATTAACACTCTATCTTGGTGCCAAATTCCTAGCAAACGTAGCTATGAGCATAAGAGGGTCATGCCATAAAACCCAGTAGGTTAGTTGTCATGTAGTTTGACCTACCTTTTGGATACGAGGTTTAAGCTCATGCAAACAAGGAACGTCCTCCAAGTTCCCCTATACCATAAAGAGTCTATAAACGACGAGGTAAGATGGAAAAAAAAAATCTATAGAGAGAAGCATTCATCTCTATGACACATTAAGCCAAAGAATGAACAAGAATCATAATCCTTAATTTGTCAAGAACTTCCTTCCGAGTGGCACGAAGCTCCCGCTTGCATAGGGGCTATAGAGGTTTACAAGAAACACAGCCTTTACCCAAATATGGATGGTTGTTTCCATGACTCAAACCTGCATCCTCCACGTAGCAACCATACCGTCGCGCCAAAAGAGGCCCTTAAATGTGTCAGGCATTTTTTCTAACGGTTTTCATTTCTTCATAGCATCCTTAACTTTAGAAAGTATACTTTTATGGGAATAGCAATATGGCCAATCTCAAACTAGCAAAATTCTTTCTATATTAATGTTTCTGGATTTTCTTATTAATCAGCTTCTGAAAATGACTTCACCTCTCCTTAGGTTCATTTTCTTTTACTAACATTTTTCACTCTCCACCTTTGATATGTTTAACGTTACCTATCTACTCCTCCTTTCCCTACTCCTAGGGAGCCAATAAATATTTTTCTCCCTCCTTAGTTTCTAACCTATAATATAAACACGGCCTTCAATTTAGTTTCACTAACCGCTTTTGTCAAGTGTTATATTAGTAATGGACTTTAGTCCCACATCGGGTAGAATAATAGAGAGAGAGGTTAGCCTCTCTTATATATGTGTAGCCTTTTCATCAATAAAGATCAATCCATTATTTTCACTCTACATGGTATCAGAGTCAAAATTCTGACTCTCTCCCCTCCCACTTATCTCTCTCTTAAACCCTAGCCCCATCCCGTCTCCGCCTCCTGGCCGCTACCTGCCCCTGCCTCCGCCTCCTGGCCGCCCCCCTCTTCTCTCTGTGCCAGCAGCCCCCTCCCCCCCGTCTGCCGACCCCCACTGCTAGCCGAGCCCCCCCCCCCCGACCCCCCCAAGACCTCCAGCCCAAAACCCTAATATACAGCCGCCGCTCCTCCTTCATGTCTAAACTCTAATTCCAAAAATAACAAAAAAAATGTCGTATATCGACGATCAGAGGGTAGACAATGATTTGTTTGCAGAACCTCTGTTCCTAGATTACGACTTCAGGAGTTAACAAAGAGTAGACAAGTTACTTGTTTATGTGGATCTTTGTTTCCTTCCTACCCCGATATCCACATCAGGATCTACACAGAGAGTCACCTGGATTGCTTCTCTGTCCTGGCTTGTGTGATCCCATACGATCTCTACTTTCCATGTGCGTGCCGGTTCTGACCACGTTGATAGCGCACTGGTAAAGTTGATGTGATTATTGGGGTTGAAAAGATCCAGCGACGGTCGAATCAAGTGCATTTGTAGGATGACAAACACTGAGGCGGCTAGCAGTGATACTACTACCGGTGTCGGAAACGTCTTGGCGGGACCAACGGGCACTGGCACGACGATTTTTTCGATTCGACTCGTCAATCGGCGGTTGGACGGACCAGATGGTTACTCAACATGACGGAAGAAGGTTGAGAAAACACTTCGGAGAATACGGTTGTCCAAGCATCTGACTGACAACCATCCGGAGACGACTGATCCCATATTTGAGCAGTGCAAGACGGATGATAGTCGACTGTTTACACAGTTGATGAACTCAATGGAACCATCGGTGGAGAACATGGTTCAGAACGCGGGCACTGTAAAGGAGTTATGGGAGGTCCTAGCAACAATGTTTGATGGAAAATGCGACTTATCTCGTATCTATGACTCGGTCGTCGGCGTCTACCGGGCAGAACAGGACGACAAGTCTCATAAGAACTACTTCCGAACTTTTAAGGCTATAGTCGATGAAGTTGACCTTGTATTACCTCCGACGACGGATATCAATGAAGCGAGGGCTCAACGTGAGCAGCTTCATAGCATATATTGCCTCTCTCCGTCCTTACACAGACTCAACTCGCTCTCAGATCATTGTTGGAGCCGAGGTTCCATCTCTAATGGAAGCTCATTTTCGTGTCCTACGAGCAGCAAAGGTCGTCAAGACCTCTCCAAGTGATGTTCTTGCTGATCGATCTGCTATTGGTGCCGCTCGTACTAGATTTCGTGGTGGTCGTGGTGGATGACATGGTGGCCGAAATGTTGGCCGTGATGGTGGACGAGGCATTGGCGATCGTGATGGAGGTCGACCGCACACCTGCTTCAACTGTGGTCTACAAGGTCATTTCCAGTAGCATTGTACTAGGCTCCTACTACCAATGTTACCTCAGATACTCCTGATTTTGGCTGCCGCATCCGTACAACTGACTGATGAAGCATATGCAGACTTTATTGAATTTCAAGCTCAACGTCAAGGTGAAGCCTCTACTTCTGGGTCCACCGCAGGGTACTCAGCGGCATGTGTGATACAGTCGAAGTAGTGGGTTCTTGATTCCGGTGCGTCTGCTCACTTGACAGACGACGCAGTTATGATACGAAATTATTTATCGGTTGATCGTATGTCTAATATTACATGTGCCAATGGTGGTTCGCTGACAGTCCGTGGAAAATGATTTGTGCGTCTTTCTTCGGGACTGTCACTACATTCTGTATTACATACACCCGAAATCCCATTCAGCTTACTCTCAGTTAGTCGGATTACTCGCGATATGCATTGCTCGATAACATTCTTTCATAATGGTTGTGTTTTTCAGGACCTAAAGACTGGAAAGACTATCGGTAGGGGGCATGTGGCTGGAGACATGTACATGTTTGACGAAACTTCATTTATTGTCTATGCTGGTGTGAAACTTGATCCTTTTGAGTTACACTGCTGGTTATGACATCCATCTGTCCAAGCACTCCAGAAAATGTACCCATCTTTAGATGTTTTATGTTCTTTTCATTGTGAGTCATGTAGTTTGGCTAAGCATCACCGAATTTCATATCTGGTCAGTCAGAATAAAATTGCTTCTGCTCCCTTCGAGTTGGTGCTTTCCGATATATGGGGACCTTGTCCGGTTGAATTTATAATGGAATTCAAGTACTTTGTTACCTTTGTTGATGACTACTCACGTATTACTTTTGTTGACTACTCACGTGTCACTTTTGTTTATCTAATGAAAAATAACTCCGAATTATCTAACATTTGGTCAATTTTTATGCAAAAATCAAAACATAATTTGGTATTCCGATTAAATGTGTTCGCAGTGAGAATGGTCATGAATATGTCTCGTGAGTTTGTTTCACATCTGTCTCAGAATGACATCATCCACCAAACTTTATGTCCTTACACATCACAACAGAATGGTGTGGCTGAACGCAAGAATCGTCATCTCTTAGAAACAACGCGTGCTCGTATGTTCCAAGCACGTACTCCAACAAAAATTTGGTTGGATGTCGTTCTTACGGCTTGCTATCTAATTAATCGCATGTCTTCGTCTGTTCTCAATAGGGATACTTCCTTCTCTCGGTTATATCCCAAACGAGAGTCGTTTTCTCTACCTCTATGAATCTTTGGTTGCTTGTGTTATGTTAGGGATACCCGACCAACTCTTTCTAAATTAGATCCAAAGGCTATCCAATGTATTTTTCTTGGGTATCATAAGAATCAGAAAGGGTATCGATGTTTTTCCCCAGTCTTGAAGAGGTATTTTTTCTCTCGGGATGTTACCTTTGTTGAAACCGAGTTTCTCCACTTCCACAAACTACTGACCCGGCTCTCAAGTTTACCCAGAAAATATATTTTTTTGTTTCCTGTTCAAACACAACAGCCACCCGTAAGGGTGCCCTCCCCTACCGAGAGGGTTTTTCGATTCGACGGTCCACAGACACTGGTTCCGTCAGCACCGCCGTCGCCCGAACAAGTGTCACAGATGGTGCCTCCGCCTACAGACACAGAGACATCATCCTCCTCTAGCTCCATTGAGTCGCCTCCGTCTGTTCCTCCAGCTCGACCTCGTCGTGCCTGTCGTGATCATCCATTGTACGTTGAAAACTAACAAGGGCTTGCGAGCACACTCAGTCCTTGATAACTACTATTGATGGGATTCAGATTCCCAATTCTGCCGAGGAGGGTCTCAAACATCCCGATTGGCGTGCTGCTATGGACAAGGAGATGAAAACGCTTCGGGAGAACCATACTTGGGACTTATTAGATTTGTAGTCCGGTAAACAGGCTATAGGCTGCAAATGGGTGTTCACGATCAAAGTGAAACCGGATGGCACCCTTGATCGACTGAAGGCTCGTCTGGTGGCTAAAGGATATTCTCAGACTTATGGTGAGAATTATTTTGAGACATTCTTCCCAGTTGGCAGAATGACCTTTGTACGCGTACTCTTGGCCTTAACTGTTCGCTATGACTGGCCACTACCTCTGTTGGATATCAAGAATGCCTTCCTCCACGGAAATCTTGACGAAGAAATATATGTGGTGCAACCTCCCGGGTTCGTTGCAAGGGAGGGTAAAGTGTGTCATCTGCGGAAGGCCCTCTATGGTCTCAAACAATCACCCCGTGCATGTGTCAATCGAAGAAGGATCATTCCGTATTTTACCGACAGACATCGGCAGGAAGGATACTACTTGGTGTTTATGTTGATGACATTGTGATCACAGGAGACGACAGTCAGAATATTACAGGACTAAAGAAGTTTCTGGGAGAACAGCTTCAGACCAAGGATATGGAATCGTTACACTACTTCTTGGATGTTGAAGAAGTACTAAAAAAGAAGCATATTGTCATGTCTCAAACGAAGTATATGCTAGATATACTAAATGATGCAGGAATGATGCAAGCCAAGGGAGCAATATCGCCAATGGACCCAGGAGAAAAGTTACTCCCCGACGAGGGGATACTGATGACTAATCCGAATCAATATCGTCGAATGGTTGGAAAACTCAATTACTCGGCAGTTATGACTCGTCCAGATATTTTTTTTGCAGTCAGGGTCGCGAGTAGATTTATGTCTTCTCCACGAGTTCCACATTGGCAGGCAGTTCTCAGAATTCTGCGTTATCTAGTCCAGAATCCTGCAAAAAAAATTTGTATGGAGAACCAGAGACGTACAAATGTTGAGTGCTTTATCAATGCTGACTGGGGTGCAAGCCTGACAGATAGACGATCTACATTTGGTTACTCGGTATTTATTGGCGGAAACTTGGTATCGTGGAAGAGCAAGAAGCAGAGTGTGATCGCAGGATCAAGTTCCGAAGCTGAATATTGAGCCATTGCTCATGGCACGGCTGAATTGCTATATCTGCAGCATCTTCTATAAGAACTGGAAGAAGAAGCAGGATCTAAAGCAGCATCTCCTCAAATAGTCTGCACTATAGTCGTATATATATATATATATATATATATAT
Source organism: Iris macrosiphon (assembly GCA_036927795.1). Lineage (NCBI taxonomy): Eukaryota > Viridiplantae > Streptophyta > Magnoliopsida > Asparagales > Iridaceae > Iris > Iris macrosiphon. The sequence continues at coordinate 48,451,274 of JAYESA010000010.1, forward strand.
ATCCTTAATAGTCTCAATATAACTACTAAAAACTTGTTTCTTCAAAGCCTAACATATTATCTCCCTAGGAACTAGATCATAAGCTTTCTTTAAGTCAATAAAAACTATATGTAGATTTTCTTTTTCTCTCTAAATCTTTTAATTAATCTTCTTACTAAATAAATGGCTTCCATAGTTAATCTTCTTAGCATACAACCAAACTGATTCTCTGAAATGCTAGTCTCTTTTCTTAATCTTTGCTCAAGCACTCTCATAGTTTCGAGGTATGACTCATTAGCTTAATTCCTCGACAAGGTACTAAACGGCGGTAGGCGGGTGCACGGCAGAAATAGTCCGCCTAGCCTACCGCCAGACGGTTGATATATTTTAGACATTTTTACTATTTTACCATTTTTTGCATAATATGTATATTTTAAGGATGTTTCATGCATAACTAAGTTGTAGAACAAATATATATGAAGTTTTAGTCATGTAAAAGTGAACCATAGGTCCATAATGCTTGCAAAAATAATTTTGCAAAAACATCTTGTTAGGTATTGCTCTGCCTAGGCACCCGTCTACGCCGTCAAACCTCCATTAGCCGCCTACTCCACCGCCTACCGCAAAAGCAGTGCGGAGAGAGATCGCCTACCGCCTAGGCGGCCGCCTCAACCGCCATTTAGAACATTGTTCCTCGATAGTTGTTACAACTTTTTCTCTCTCTTATTTTTATATATGGGTACTATAATATTGTCTCTATTAATCCAGCATCTTCTTAGTCCTTAAAATTTTGTTAAATAATTCACTAAGCCACTTCGATAATTTTTCTCTCCTAAACATTTTCAAACCTCAACAAGAAGGAATATCATCAGATATTGTCGCTTATTTATTTTTTATTTTCTTTAATGCATCCTTAATTTCAGGAATTTTAATTTTACGACAATAGCAATATGGCTTATCCTAAGCAAATATGACTTATCATGTCATGTCGATATCATCAGGAATATCATCGGGCCATGTCGATAGTTGTTACAATGTATATCTATCGTGTTCCTATATATGGGTACCTATAATATTCTCTATTAATATAGCATCTTCTTAGTCCTTAAAATTTTGTTGAATAATTCACTAAGCCACAAATCATTTTTCTCTCCTAAACATATTCAAACCTCAATAGGAATATCATCGGGTCATGACGCTTTTTCATTTTTTTTATTTTCTTTAATGCATCCTTAATTTCAAAAATTCTAATTTTACGACAATAGCAATATGACTTATCCTAAGCTAATATGACTTATCATGAGCTAACTCTAAATCTAAGCTAAGCTTTTCTAGATTGCTTTGATTAAATAGCTTGTGAAAATAACTCATCTACCTCTCCTTAATATCATTTTCTTACTAATACCTTTTGGTCCTCGCTCTTGATACACTTAATATTAAATAAGTCGCTTGCTCTTCCCTTTTCCTACTCTTAGCAAGCCTATAAGTATCTTTTTCTACCTCCTTTAATCTTCTGTTAAAATTATCATATGCCTTGCATTTAACTTCAGCTTTATTAGCTTCCTCTTTTGCTATTTTATCTCTCAAAGTTTTTCTCACATTTATATTTTTGCCAATTCTTATAGGCAATTCTCTTTGCCTTAATAAACTTTTGAACTTCCTCGTTCCACCACCAACTTTACTTTGAGGTCCAATCATTGCCTATTGACACTCCTAGAATCTCCTTTGCTACTTTCTTTATACGACTTAGTCATATTGTACCACATAGCATTAGGATCTACTTCTATGTCCTATTTTTCTTCCTTTATCATCTTATTCTTAAATTTAATTAAGTTCTCTCATTTCTAAGTTCCACCATCTGGCTCTTGATATCTTCTCCACCCTATCATCTCTCTTCCATTTTCTAATGCTAATATTTAAGACCATCAACCTATGTTAAGTGGTTAGGCTCTCTCTTGGTATAACTTTCAATCTTTACATGCTAGTCTATCAATTTTTCTAGTAAAGAAGTAATATATCTTACCAATTTGGGTTTGTTCTTAAAAGTAATTAAACGTTCATGTCTCTTCATAACACAAGTGCACATTTTTATTTCTATCCAAAAATTGACTTGGGGATGGAAACTAATTAAACACCATAAACAATTTTAGCTAAATGTTCATGTCTCTTCCTAACACAAGTGCACATTTTTATATCTATCTAAAAATTGATTTTGAGATGGAAACTAATTAAACACCATAAACAATTTTAGCTAAATGTTCATGTCTCTTCCTAACACAAGTGCACATTTTTATATCTATCTAAAAATTGATTTTGAGATGGAAACTAATTAAACACCATAAACAATTTTAACATTATCTCTCATACATTCTAAAAATCTCCACAATTTGCCCTACCCTCGGGGTCAAATACAAAAGTCTTGACAAAGGTCTGTCATGACAGCAAGAAAGGGTAACGTTATCTTAAGAGAATCCATACAAGCTAACCTTATTCTTTCTCCTTTCCTGCTAACCCCAATAACAGGGGTTCGATTTATGCCTACAATAGCAATAACAACAAAGCATGTATCCCTTTAATTCAGCTCTGTTAACACTAACAAAAAGCATATCCTTCTTCAGTACTCCAATCCATATTCGTTTAGGCCTTCATATAGTCCTAGCAGCTCATTTAACTACTATCTTATTGCTCCTTACAGGAGCTTCTATTAGTATAAGATGCACATCGAAACCACCTAAGGCGATTATGTTTCATCTTGCCCTCAACTGGGAACTTTCCACGAATACATCATTTCTTATCACATCTTTCAATGTATTACCACTCATTCATTTTAGCATTATCATTTCTATACTAATTCTTTGGGCATGCTTCTTAGTTGCCCAACACACTTATAAGTAAAGAATGCCTGGTCTTATAGTCGTCTTATAGAAATTCCCTTTCAACTTTAAATGTATCTTCTAACCACAACGTACTCCAAAGGCACTCCATTTCAACCATCGGGTTATAATTCTATATACGACATCCTTCTCAATGTCCCTGTCATGGTTATATTTATATCTGCAGGTCTTTAATAAAGCTATGAATCTTCTATATAAAAACATGTTATATGAATTGCTCCGTGCATGTTAAGGAAAAGGAATAGGAACATAAATACAAGTAAATTTGCTGATAAGGGACTCCAACAGGATATCAGTGCCCTGTACAATAAACCAACCCAAGTAAAATAACAAGTATCAGAAGAAAATGACTGACCTCACCAGTGGCAATATGCTGGAGGAAATTGTCTTCAAATTCTCTGCAAAGTTCCAAAGCAATGGCCCTGGTTCCTTCTGCACTATGCACCATTTGTTCCCCAAGTCTAACCAACTCATTCCCCACCATCTGAGTCTTGCCCTGCAACCTGGAATAAAAGGGTATTATTCAAGAAATTATACTTAGGGGACTAAGACTGGAACATCATTGTTAGACTTGGGGAACTAAGACTGGATCATCTAGGCCGTCTCTAAACGGGTGTTAAAATTATGTGGGATCAAGTTTAGAGTGTAGTGCTCGATTGTACCACCCAAGCAGTAACAAGTAATAGGAACAAGAAGACCACTAAATGAATGAGATTAAAGAATGCAAAGTATCCCAGATAATCAGAACTCAACATTGTGAACTCAACATTGCTATAATTTGACAGAAAGCTTGTATCCCATTGAATATAAATCACTACAGCTGTGATCATCTTGGTCATATTTAGTCAAAGCAGCATGAGGATCCGATGATTACCCATAATTAGCAGTATTCTCTATTAAAGAAAAATGTCAAAACAGCGTAGCCATTAGTAGTAGTTGTAAGTGGTCATATAGTTTAATCGTTGAAGCAGAGTAAAAGAAAGCAGAGGATAAGAAAGGGTGGGCATGAAAAGAACGTGTTCCTAGAGAAATTAAAACAGCATTAATTATGTGTTTAAAGTTTAAACTCAGAAGTGGAACATGATAGGGGAACTCATAAACTGTAGAAAACATCTATGTTAGAATTATCCATTATAGAACCAAATACTTCATACTTTGGTATAGGAAATCTGTGTTAAACAAGGGTACAGGCTACAGCTTTAGTTGCTTAATAATGTAATGGTGTAATTCATGCACCTAGAAAGCTTATAATAGCTTACCCTGAAAGAAGGTTGGGGAGCCTGACTTTCATTCTCTTTCGTATTTGTTTGGCAAGAGTATCGACCAGAGCTACTCTCCCAAGCTTACTCTGAGGAGCTCCAGTTAGTATAGATCTAAGACTATCACTCTCGGCTCTCCAGGCAGTTTCTAGTGAGTTCTCAGAGCCCACTGATCCAGCTTGTGCAGAAGCTATAGAAACAGACTGCCCAATAAGAGCAACCCATGGAATGTCCGAAGCACTTCTTGGTCCCTGATTCGACAAAATGGCTTGCACAGCTGCAACAACTTTTTGATCTCCAGCTGCTTGATCGATTTTGCTAATAACACCAATTGTTCGTGTCCCTGTGTGGTATAATAATAATTGAATAAGTTCACCACAGTGATTTGGCACAAAAAGATCTACAACATTTTCATGCATTGCATATACATTACGTAAAATTTTAAGTTTATGACGACAAAAAAACACGATGGAAAATAGTACAGACCTTCAGCATCAAATTCCTTCGCCAGCCTAAGAGCTCGAGATGAAGAAATATCTGGTGCCTGTGCAGCAGGCACTGTGACCAGCAATATTGCATCATTACGGGCAGCATAATCACTGATCTGGAAATAAGTGAACAGGTCGCAAATAGAGACAGCCAAGAAATGATTATTAGAGCTGTAACATATCATAAGACAACCGTAAACTAGAAAAGGCGTAAAGCAAGCCCACTGAGTAAATTATTATTGTGCTCGCTGGTTATTCTAACTTCTAAAGTATGCTATTGCTGCTAATCCTATTCAAGAGCACTTCATCTACTGTATAGAGTATTAGCAACTTATCATCCAATAATAGCTGCTAGCGCTTTGTAAGAAAACATGATTCATAACATCTGCCTAGCTTTAATGAAGAAAATGACTAGTAGCAGAAACTCACCGTCGACTCGTCCATAGCTCGCTGATCTAAACCAGGTAAATCAATCAATTTCAACGGAGGAGCTGGGGCAAAGAAAAGTATGTCAGCTAGAAATCAAAACAACACTGATAAAAATGACAATCAAGTGAACTACCAGATGGAAGTAAAAAAGGTCAAATAAATTATTTTAAGAACACGTTTGAGCTTCAGCGGGCAAGTTTCCATTAGATACCATTCTCACTATAGAAAGGGGTGTCCAAGCACCATGACATTCCCGCTAGAGCAAGGCCTTGGGAGGGTCAAACCATACACAGCCTTACCCAATTTGTGGAGAAGGTTGATTCGTGACTTGCACCTGCATCCTTCACAATGCAAGTGTCAAGCCCTGTGATCGCACCAAGCAATGTCATTCACCATTAGTACTATGAAAGAGCTCGATATTTTGAAACATACAACACAGAATCATTAGTTAAACATACAACCCTATTAACCACGCCAACAGATGGTCACAGCAAGCTTTTTTGAAGTTCCGTATACAACTTTTATCCAACTTAGCCAAGTTCTTCATCTGTAGCCTTCCAGTATAAATGTGGTCAGAACAGCTTCCCATCAGTAATCACCATGTTCAATTCGTGAAACTTCAGGACCCCCTCCGATTTATACCTTAGAAGCCGCAAGCGGGAGCGGGGATGGAAGGGGGGTGGGGGAGCGTGATTACTTAGAAGGGTCTAAAGTTGGAAGCGTGCGCTAATAAAAAAAATTATGTTTATTAATTATTGTTATCAAAATTTATAGATATCTTAATATTTATTAGAATTTATAAAGTTCACTTCAAAGTTACAGAATGGTGATTTTATGATGTCAACGTAAGTAATCCTTAGTTTTTTTGTTACTTTGATGAACGTGTATTAAAAAAAAATTCTTCAACTTTCTTCCCAAATTTTTTGTCCTCATTTATAACTTTGATCCTGTTATGGGAAACATTTATGTCGTCGGAGAAACGTGCTCCCGACGCAGAGAAAACAAGCTCCCAAGAAGAACCGTCGAATCGAGGTTCTTACTAAGATTCATTGGCCTCCTAGAAGTGTCTGGCTTCTACGATTTATATTGAAGTATCACCCTATTGTACATATATGTTGCACGAATATGGCTTATGCAACATGACTGCTCAAGATACAGATACAGCAACATGGCAAATTTGTAAAAAAAGGAAACATCATGGCAGGTATACGATTATACATAATACAACAACAAAGCCTTCCAAATTTTGGTCATTTACTCGAATCATTTCCTTTCTATCATCTCTTTCAAGGGTCGTATCCTTTGTAACATTAAAAAAACATATCTTTGATAATAGTATATAATGATATAAAAAATCAATTAGTCTAGTTTCCTTATCCAAAACAGAAAGAGAAGGTAAGAAATAAGAGGCACAAAATCTTCATTTTGTATGAATTATCTACGGAAGAGAGAGAGACTTAGATTTAAAAGTGAACTATGATAATAATACACTCATACTTCATATATTCCAAACATTGTTACATCTTCTCACTGGTATTATTATGTTTTTATGCTCCTTTAACACTTATCATGTAGATAAGCCTTATCTATAATAAGTTTTGTTTTGAAATCTTGGATACATTAGAAAGTGTATCAGATATGTATCCTTAAAGAACCAGAAGTATCTAATATCTAATACGATCAGATACATGTACATCACCTCTATTGACGTATCCGTGTGCAACATAGTAGTACATCCAATCTTAAATCCCCTCTATTACTACATTCATCTAGTTAGTAGTTGGACCCTCTCTGTTGCTCAACATTCTAATGAATACATATATTCTATAAAATTATGATGGTTTTATAGTCTATTCTGATTTCTGTAAAAATGTCACCAAAATCAACAAAGCTTGAATCTAGAAAATGAAACTCCGATATCACTTATACTATTAGAGAAGATCTCATCCAACTTAAATAACAGACCTAGAATTACAAAATCAACATTTCTCAAACTAGTTGACAGCTCATTCTATCGAGAATCACGTTTTCGCAATTGCACCACAGAAATTGAGTTGCATATACATCAGCTTCAGGATACTACCCTTTAAAGTCTTCCTCCAAGCTTTGTCCTAAGTTTCCAATTTGGAATACATAACCCTAACCTAGGGTCCTAGACTCATCAATTAACACAATAGCAACTGCCAGTGCAATCGAAATTGGCATTCTTCACCACAAATAACCAATAACTATAAAGCTTGTCATTACTCATCATACATATGCTCAATATATCTTTCATATACACCTTCATCATTCATTTTCACAAAATTACTTATGTTGGTGATTTATCTTATGTTAAATAGATAACATGCACCAGAATGGAAATCCAGAAACCTAAAACGAGTATCTCTCGGTAGTTTATCTTATGTTAAATAGACATACACAGAATGACAAACCAAGAATAAAACCAAAATGAAAACCCATATGTATAAATATGGATACGGCTTTTCTAATTATAACCAAGGACTTAAACAATTGTCATAAGTTTTGTACTATAAATATCAAGACAAATCCCTCTGTGCACTAATCATCCATGTGCAGTGTGAAACCTAATCCATATGAAAGCCATGCCTGATTCATACTACACAGATAAAAACAATCTCTATCCACTTGATGAACTATTGCATATACCCTTAAGTAACAAACCTAACCCACGGTACTATTCCAATATTACAACAGATAAGCCTTCCCAAATTTTTGCATCAACTGTTTGAACCATTATCTTCCATTCAACTTTGTTAAGGGCCGTGTCCTCTCTAACACTAACAAAAGCCATATCCATGTTCATTTAGACAGATCTCTAGTCCTAGCGGCTCCTTTTAACTACTATGGTATAGCTCCTCCTTCCAGGAGCATCTATTGGTATATGTTGCACATATCAAAACCACCTAAGACAACTCTCTCCCATTTTGTTTCAATTGGCACCACCTTTAACTTTCCATGAATAAACTCATTTTTTATCATATTCTTTCATGTATTACCCCTTACCCATCTTAGAAATCTTATTTCAGCTAAAACAATTTGTTGGACGTGTTGTTTCTGAATTGTGCACCACTCATATCCATAAAGCATGATTGATTGATTGATTGATTGATTGTACAGCAAGACTTGTAGAATTTTTCTTTGATTCAAAGGTATCTTGCGATCACAACCACTACATTTCAACCATTCGACTTTAATTATATGCATTACATCATTCTCAAACTCTTTATCAAGATGAATAATTGATTCTACAACAACAACAACAACAAAACATTTATCCAATACTTCCGGGGTCGGTTGTTTGAATCACCCTTCCATTCGGCTACGCTAAGGGACATGCCTTACAAGATTCACATCCTTCTTTAACACTTCAAACCATCTTAGTTTAAGCCTACCTCTAGTTCTAGCGGCTCCATTAACTACTATGTTATTGTTCCTCATGGAGGCATCTATGGGTTTGTGTAACATATGTTCAAACCACATAAGTTGATTTTTTTTCTCATCATCTCTCAATTGACGCCACCTCTAGCTTCCGACAGATACATTTTTTATCATATCTTTTAATGTATTATCACTCGTCCATGTAGCATTCTCATTTCAGCTACACTAACTTTTTGGACGTTTCTTAATTGTCCAACACACTAATTCATAAAAAATGGATGGTCTTATAGCAATCTTATACAATTTTTATTTCAACTTTAAAGACATCTTACGATCACAAAATACTCTAGAAGCACTCCGCTTTTTCAACCTCACGTTTTAATTTTATGCATGACAGTATTCTCATTCTCTCTATCATTATGAATGATTGATCATAAATACGAAGTTACCACTCTTAGGTACCTCTTTGTTCTATATGGACTCCCCCTTATTTCTCTTTGACTCCGACTTAAAATTACATTTCATATAATCTGATTTCGTTCTACTAATCCTAAATCATTTAGATTCCAAAATCTCTCTTCACACTTCTATTTTAGCATTTAACCATTCCCTACTCTCATCAAGCAACACAATATCATCAGAAAACATCACACACTAGAAACTCCTCATGGAAATGCCTGATAATTTCATCCATAACTATCGCAAAAAGGTAAAAATTGTGTGTTAATCCTTAATGTAAGTTGATGGTAATAGAGAACGGGTTATCTCCTCTAATAGAAAAGTGAATATTTCACATAGTTGTCATTACTCTATCTCATACACACACACACACATATATATATATGAAAAAAGATAATTTTATTGATAGTGATAAACAATTACATCTCCTCTTTTGATTGTCATACTAATTACATCAAAATCAATGTTATGCAGGATGTCCACTTGGACCATGCGCAATCCTTCATAGATGCGCCGGTTTCTTTCTCGCCAAATATGCCAAACAGTCGCTACCAACCTCATACGTGCTCCTCTATGCTATTGAACTTCGTGCCCTTGTTGATTAGTGTCCATCTGGCTACTGATATCTCTTGTTTCTGTAGCTTGCATATTCAACTTGTCTTTGTGCATTCCAAATATCCCATGTAAAGGAACATAGAAAATATAAGTGATTAAATGTTTCTTCATCTTGGTGGCACAGCACACAACCTTGACCTTGTATTTGTATACGAAACCCGGTCTGTCCAAGGTTAACATAGAAAATATATATAGTCTCAGTATTACTAGTATAAACTTGTTTTTCCTTCAAAGTCCACCACATTATCTTTCTAGGAACTCGATCAGAAGCAAAGTTGTGAAAAACGCTAGGCACTAGTCGGGCAGGCACCTAGCCCGCCGCCTAGATCTAGGTGGTTCAAAAAAAATTCAAACAACTACTGAAATTGTAGATAAAAATCCATAAACGGCCATGGCCGCCTTTTAGAATAGTGATCATAAGCTTTCTCTAAGTCGATAAAAACAATATGTAAATATCTCTTTTCTTTCTAAATTTTTTATTGACCTTCATAGTAAGTAAATGGCTTCCATACTAGATCTTTCCGACAAAAAACCAAACTAATTTTCTGAAATTCTTATCTCTTTCCTTTATCTTTACTCAATCAGTATCTCCCATAGTTTTATGGTATGACTCAAGCTTAATTCCTTGATAGTTGTTACAACTTTGCATGTCTTCCTTATTCTTATATATGGGTATTATAATAATGCTTCAGTTCTACATTCATTCGGCATCTTCTTAGTCCACTATATGTACTATCCATGCATTCCTCTTCGGCTTATGGTTGTAATTACATTTCATATACTCCGTTTTCGTACTACTAACTTTAAAACCTTAAAGTCCATAGTTCCACTCTACACTTCTATTTTAGCAAGTATATCTACTTTCATCGACCAATACAATATCGTGCGCAAACATGATACACAATGGAAGCTCCTTTTGTACATGTCTAGTAATTTCATCCGCAACTAATACAAAAAAGGACTTAAATGTTAAACATTGATATAAGTCAACGGTGATAGAAAATGGTTTGTTTTCTCATGTAAGTTTGCACAATCGTCGTAACTCCACTATATAAATCCTTAATAGTTTTAATATGGATACTAGAAACTTGTTGCATCACCAAAACTCAAAATATCTCCCCAAGAACTCTCTCATAAGTTTTCTCTAACCGTATATAAATTCCTTTTTTCTCTATAATTTTTTCAAATGATCTTCTTAAGAGGTAAATGGCTTTCGTAGTAGATCTTCTTAGTACAAAACCAAATTGATTATCTGAAAATCTAATTTATTCTCTTAATTTTTGCTCAGTTACTCTCTAATAGTTTCATGGTATCTCTCTTATAAGCTTAATTAATGAATCTCGGCATTGTATGCTTTTTATTAATTAACCACAAGCTACCCTAACATTTTTATCTTTGTTACAGATAACAAATGTACCTCTGAACTGCATGCTTTAATAAAACATGTACTTCAACTGAGGCACAAAACCTTGTCAAGCCCCAGGGTTCTCATTCCAGTATTATTTTTGTTAATTGACCACATGTTACCTCAATTTTTAATCTTTATTACAACAAATAAATGGGCATGTGCATTGTAGGATTTATTAGAAATATTCAACACTTCAAATGAGGCACTATAGCAGTAGGAAGGTTATTTATTTAAAACAAATAACATAATTAGCAAGTGTGGCTTTTCAAAAAGGTCGTCTAGGTGCTTAAACAATCATATTTAGACACTTAGTACCTCGGAAGAAGGTTGTGTAACTTCAATCTTGATGTATCTTTCGTTTAAACCTCCTAAATAGTTATTGGTTTGTGGTATATATGGCTATATCCACTTCTCTTTTCTTGCATTTGCTTCACTTCTCTTCGTCTCCCTGTTTCTCTATTTTCCCAAATTCATTTCTTTTTCTTCCATTTCTATGATGGCATCTATGTTGCATGGGAACAGAAAGATGGTGTCCTTATTCCATTTGTGTCCATACCCATATTCATATTCGTCCAAAAAGGTGACTGGTTATCCTACCTATCAGGAAATATCTGTATCATGTCCTTATCCGGGTTAGTCTTCTTTCGACATAGGTTGGCAGAGAGCAAAGAATCCTACGCTAATATATCTTAGGACTTTAGACTCGAGCTCATGATTATCGTAGCTATAGCTGCTTAAATCCCAATGTATGACTTGAGAAAGATTAGGTTGGTGTGAAGCTAGGAATGTAAAGTGTGCATGCCCCAGTACAAATCTTCATTGTCTAGTTAAGCCATTTTACGTCTGGGTTGCCATCTAGGGGCCTAACCTTGACTCTATTAGGACTGTTCAAACCACAGTCAGCTTTCTGAGCATACAAGCTAGTGGACACTTAAGCATAAGAATATTTCTTATCAGAATTTTGGAGGTTATGGAACAACTGGAACAGACCAATTCAGTTCGGACCCACCGAAACAAAATGCTGATACTCATAGGAAGGATCCCGACACGGCCGGCCCTGGCATATGGCAGGCATGGCGGCCGTCTGGGTCACCAAAAATTTGGGGGTCACCAAAAGAAAAAAGTTATGTTCCTTTTTATATATATATATATAACCTTTGTTAGTATTTTAAATATTAATGTGAATGACTCAATTAGCAAAGTTGGTTATCAACTACACCTCCTGTGTAAGAAGAGCATGAGTTCGAAGCCTAGTGGCCCTATTTATTTTTAAAAGGCACCATTTTGATTTATTTATTTTTCCTGGGCACCAAACAACTCCTGGATCCCGAACTGCTACCAAATCGGATCTTTTAGTCTTGCCTCTGTATGTAATATTTGAACACTCATTACACAATGCAGGATTAAGTATCATTCATGCATCACACACCAGGAATACTTCATAACTTCCGTTGAATAGCTTTAACTCTTCAACCTAGGGTCTGCTTGGTAATGGTGTTTTCATGAGAATCTCTGTCTGGTTACGCTGTCTGGTTATTTTTATGAGGCACTGATTTTGGTCGGCTCAAAAATCTCTCAAAACCGATATAATGTAATTTTTTATGGCTTTATAAACACCTCAAATCGGTGGGTTTTGAGAGATTTTATTATTTTATTCATTTATTCTTTTTTTTTTAAAAACTTTCAAAACCGCTCGTTACTAAACAAGGATTGGATTGACTTAAAAGCCGCTACTTAAAACCACTCAAAATCGGACCCCTCGTAACCGTTCATAATCAGTACTCTAAAAATACCTCATAAACGCTACTCCCAAAATTGCCAAGCAGACCCTAATAGATCTAAAGTGTTAGAAAAGTTTGCATTCACGGATTCAAACGGCGAACCTGTGCTCGTGCGAAGCTTCAAGTAGATCTCATCCGCACGGCCCCTCCCCGCACCGACGGCCGCGGCCTTGCTCAGCCTGTCCTGAAGAGAGTGCCTGAGTGCACCTACACACCGCAAACGAGCATCAAGATCCCGCACCCACTTCCTACCGCCATCGAACGAAGAAAATAAGAGAGGGGGGGGGACCTTACTTGCGTTAACCTGGTGAGTCTTGCTGTCGATCTGCAGCACGATGGATCTGCTGCTGAGCGAGCCGTCCCGGTAGAGATCGATGCTGATCGGTGCGCGCGTCGCCCCGTTCTCCCCCGTCGGCTGCACCGGAACAACCCAAAATCAAATCGAATCAAATCAAACCAAATCGAGCACCAAATCCGAACCCTAACCGAAATCGAAACCTACCAGCACCGGGTGTCCGATCAAGCTGTTCAGCACCGCAGACTTCCCAGCTCCCTGCGATCAAACAGGCATCAGTAAAGAACTCAACCGATCCTTCGAAGAAGCGGCTCTGATGATGGTGATGATGATAACTTACGACGTTGCCGAGAGCGACGACGTTGAGGAAAGTGGAGCTCCGTTTCGACGAGGAGGAGGAGGAGTCGACGTCCTCGTCGGCGAGGAGGGCAGAGGCCTGCATCATCGACTCCGAGAGCTTGACCAGCTCGTCCATAGCGTCCATGGCGGGTCGGAGCGGATCCGGATCTGGATCGGTAAGGGTCTGCGGATCCGGATCCGGTGCTGCTGTGGCGGCGGAGGAGAGAGAAGGAGAGAGCAAAGTGAGCCGGCGATCTAGAGAGGAATTTTAAAGTTTGAGGTCTGTGGATAAACGCACGCCCATTTTTCACGGGAGAACGTCGACGGTCTTTTTTAACGGAGGGGTTTGGTTGGTATACTGCCGTCTACTTCTTCGTGGGTAAATATTTTCAAACCAAGCATTTTCAAAAGAAAACAAACTTTAAAATTCCTCACTAATGGACACTTATTCATACTTAAAAAGTTAAGAGACACTTCAAATATAGAACGTGTTCTAGTTCTTCTACATTAATTGTTGGGCCTATCAAAGTAATCAAACAGAAAAAAGAAAAAAAGAAAAAAAAGAGGAGAAAAATCTTACCAAATAGAAAAATAAAAATAAAGATTAAAAAAAGGGAGAAAAAATATAAGGTTAATTTGGAGTATACTATTGTATGTCAATATCAAAAAGACACTCTAAAAATAATAATTTACATAAATTTTAATAATTTAGAGTATATGTTTAGAGTATCCCACTGTGGACGGTCTAAGAGCATCCTTAGTATATGGTGCTCAAAATTGTATCCTGAGGCAAAAAAAAAAAAATTTAATGTAAACGTATAATGGGTTGGTTTTGTACGAGAATAGTAAAAAATAATAAAATGATCTTTATTTCCAAAGAATTTGTGGTCAAAAAATAATGTGAAAAAAATTAATGTAAAATCTAGAATATAGAAATTGGACCTCCAAATTGGGACTTACTATTCTACAAAATAATTTTCTACTTTCTAAAACTAAATATTCTCATGCCGAACCTATAGCTCTTGTGGATGGATTGGACCTGAGAATCTAGAAATTGGAACTTGCTAAGCCAATCCCGAAAGGGGGAGTGTTAATGAGGCGAGGCTTGCGTGCTAAGCGTTGTTGTCACCCCTTTGCCTTTTTTTCAAGTCAATAGCAAGACTTTCTGATGGGTCTTACTATTCAACCAAATAAGCTTCTAAATTCTGAATGTAGAATCTAGAATGTGGGATGGGCTTACTAATGATGCTCTAAGGGCACTTATTTGTTGTTATTGGGGGAATGTTTATTAGACGATATTTGGTTGCACGAAAGTGTAAAAAAGTATGAAAGTGAAAAAACGGAGTTTATGTACGGAATGTGTACGCATAAATTTTGACTTTCAAAAAATTGTTTTGTTGGTGGAATTGTAAGATATGAAAGTGGATAAAATATGAGTTTCGTTGTTTGGATGGTTGTTGAAAGTGGAAAAAAAAAAGAGTTTCGTTGTTTGGATGGTTGTTGAAAATGGATGTTGGTTGAAGAGATGGTAACCCTGGATAGAATTACCACCAACTATTAATATATATTTTTTACACATAAATTTTGACTTTCAAAAAAATATTTTGTTGGTGGAATTTATATGAAAGTGGATAAAATATGAGTTTCGTTGTTTGGATGGCTGTTGAAAGTGAAAAAAAAAATCGTTGTTTGGATGGTTGTTAAAAATGGATGTTGGTTGAAGATATGATAACCCTGGATAGAATTACCGCCAACTATTAATATTTTTTTTTAATATTGATTAAAAATTTGAGACTTTGATATAACATGTATTTAAAATTTAAAATTAACAAATTTTTAAACCACATTTTTTTACAACTTTGATATAAATAATAATATTATTATTATACTTCGATATAAATATTACACTAATTTAAAACCTGATATAAATAAATAATAATAATATTATTATTATTATTATACCTCTTTTCTCTCTCTAAGAGCGTGGTATCTGTAACGTCCATCATTCCAAAGAATGAGGTATCTGTAATATATATACGTCCGTATCACTCCGAAGAGCGCGGTGTCTGCAATAAAGGAAGTCACTGGATCCGTAGCTCCTCCGGATACTACGAAATCCAGTGTGTGTATCTCATACGCCTACTAGCTGTCCTCCCCGCCCAATGTAGATACACTAGTCGAATACTCGACGGGTATACCACGTATCTATATGTCAGTCTCTACAAATAAAATAATCATAAGTTACGTACTAACCGTGATGCATGTCACACGCACCGATAGCTAGTCGAGTACGCGTAAGAGTGTCAGGTCTTGGAAGATATCAACATATCCTCCTAACTGGGGTGAGTCTACTAGTGACTAGGTCAAGTATACTAAATCATCGACGTATCCGTCGACTGCACCCGAGTCAATCTCGGACGCATACATTCATATGAAATAAGCAAGAAAACATCATACAACATATGAAATATTTAAATTAGACAGTAAGTATGGCAAGGTATCTTGCCTGGGTCCTGAAGTTGTGAATGCCAATAGCCTGCTCCTGCAGTGTCTCCTGGCTGGTCCAGTGACCCTAAACACAATACAATATAGCAAATACTGACATCAGATACTAAGAAATATATATATACACAGTACTACGACACTACTCTTGGGTATTGTCGCAAGTTCACGGTTGATCGAATACAGCGTCACGTGTGCACGTAGCTAAGGTGTACACGTGTTATGTCATCGGTTCTTGTGCCTCGAGACATTAGTTCTAATTTATGGTTTTACGAAAACTATATTACGTCTAGTACAAATTCTGGTCCTTACCTTTCCATACTCAGCATACTTGGTTTGTCCAGGTTTTTATTGATGGGCTTACAAGTCATTAATAACAATTTCTGCTATGAGGACATTTACTGAGTTATTAATTACTACTTATTAGTCATCTAAGCAAATCTGATTAGGCCTTCACATATCCACAATTTAGGGTTTTCAATTAGTTAACTCGTGTCCATGCAATGACACGACACGATGGCATAATGAGGTTAACCATTGAATGACACTTATTACCTGGTCGTGGTCGAGTGGGGTCTGGCTCGTCCGCGGCTATACTCCGGCGTGTGTGGAACTCCGGCCGACGGCAGCTAGCAAGGCAGCAGTGGCTGCGGCAACACTATTGTAGTCGCAGCAGCGGCGGCAACGGTCTGGTAGCGGCGGGGACGGCGCTGGGAGGGAGGTCAGGTCTCGTGGGAGGTCAGAGTTGAGTGGGCAGGGTTGATGGCAGGCGGGCGACGGTGTTGGTTGGTGTCCGGTCGGTTTGGCCGGGCTGGTAGCGGTCGATATTTGATGAGGGGGATGGTTGATGATGGCTACGGCGACAGTGACCAGGCGGTGGTGCAGTCAGCCGGGAAGGGTGGTCCGGTCACCGCCGGTTGGGATGGTGGTGGCTTGAGGCGGGTGTCTGGTCGAAAAAGGAGGGGCGCGGGTTCGAGAGGATTGAGGTGGATAGTTGATGGGAGGGGACGGCGATTGTGCAGGCGGCTTGGGGTGGTCCGACGTCGAGGGGAGGCGGACTGAGGTAATAACCCGACGGCTAGGGAGTGCTAGGTTATAAGGAGGGGTTCGGCTAGGGTTTACTTGTTGGAGGTGGTGATGAGAATGAATGCTTAGGGTTTCAATGTTAGGGAAAAATATGTATTTATATGGGAGGGAATTTATGGGTTGGCCTCGGGGCTTGGGCCTGCCAGGGCTCAATGGGGTGGGGCTGGTCCACATGAGAGTGTGCATGTGGGCTTGGTTAGGTCCTGCTTTAGGGTGAAATTGGCCTCAACTTTAATTAGATTAATAATTGCAAGGCGTTCCTATTTAATGAATATATTGCATAGCTAAGATGCGACGAACTAACGAATATTTAAAGTCATACTATGGTCAGATGGGTAGTCTGGCATGTCTAGGAGGTGTTTGTGACATTGGATTGAAGGTAATTTCTAGTGTGGCGTTCCAACCTCGTAGCAAAGTGCGGTGTAATAAGACATATAGTTGTCGTACATTAATCCTAATTAAATCCAATTATCCCTAGTCTCTAGCTTTAATTCAAATTAATCCCTAGATTGGTCGAGAGGGTTTACAATAATTATGAATTTTTGAGATTAAGGAAGATTTTCTATAATTTTTAGTCATTTATTGTAAGCCCCCTGATTTTCAGTAATTATTAATTTGGATTTTTCGGGATTTTTCGGGATTTTTTTGTAATTAAAACCTAGGCCTTTGATAATTAAATAATTTTTATTTGCTGTTAATTACTATTAAAATATTATAGAAATAATATTTTATGGTGTAAAATGGAAAACCGGACATAGGATAATTTTCCGAGAATTTATTGGACTCCGGAAACACATTTAAAGCCCTAAAAACTAATTAATAAATAAACCAAATTAAACCCGTGCCAAACGCCCGACATTCCCATGAGAGCCGAAGCCAAGCCCAAGGAGCGTTGACCCAGCCCAAATCCTAGGTCAAACCCTAGTCCAATTTCTGTATGTATAAATACATAATTCCCTAAGTTTTTCTCCACAAATAAAAAGAAAAAGAAAATTTCTAAAGATCCCAAATCCCTAATCCCCAAATCCCTAACCCTAACCCTAACCGAGCTGCCACCCTTTCCCCAGCCCCCTCCGGCGGGACTCCGGCGCCGCCTCGCCCGACCGTGCCCCACCCTCGACGTTGCGCCGTGCCCCGACCTCTTCCTCCTCCTTCCTCCACCATCGTCCCCAACCAGCGGCCTCCCATCTCCAGCCCGTTTCCCCGCCCGACAACTCATCCTCCTCCCTCTCCTTCACTCGAGTCCGCCTGCAGCACCCCCTCACCCCGTCATCCTCTCTGCCACAGCCGACATAGCCCTAGCCCTAGCCCCACTCGACCACCTCTCCTTCGTCTCCTCCCTCCGTTCTCCCTGCTCCACCCAAGTCCGCCGTCCCCTTCCCTCGACGGACCCCGCAGCCTCCACCATCTTCAGCTGCAGCCGACCGTGTCGACTCCAGCCGGCGATTCCCTCGCCGTCCTCCTCCCGAGCATCCACTCCCAAGCCGCCCCGAGCAGCCACCCTCCGACGGGTCTCCGGCAGCACTCAAACTCTGAATCCTAGCCTGGACACAGCGGACACAGCAACACAAGACGCAGGACACGAAGGAGACACTCGGACACAGAAATTCAGATTTTACGGAGCCCTGTTCAGGTAGCATTTTCTCTCACCTCGTAACCCCTTTTTTGATTTCGTCAGTTGCGTCACGTAGACTGTATGACCCTCTCGGTGCCCGTGCAACTCGCTCGGTGCATCGCGTCCTGTGGTGATCGCACACCGCGATCCAAAAACAGGAAAAACAATGCCCTATTTCACCCTGGAACTGAGTGTGCCCCGCCAAACGGGACGACTTGGTCGCACTCGGTCTTTACCGAAACGTACGCGACGTTGATACGGACGTGCGGGATTTCGCAGAAGTTAATTTGGATGTGCGTGCACACCGGAATCAACGCGTATCCGCGGACACCGTCCCGTATTCGTCAGTTCTGGAACGCGCTGTAACTTTGTGTACACACGTCGGATCGAGACGAAACTTGCGCCATCGGACTCGTAGCAATATACTGGTCCTGTGACCCAAGTTTGGTTCGATTCTGAGAACGTTGACAAAATCGTGTATCTTGGGCCCCATAGCCTCCACTTGACTGGCGATTTTGTGATCGACTCATCGGAATCCAATTCTGGAAGTTTCGTTGGGTTCGTATCATCGTTCCTGACTTGTTGACACTGAGTTTGACGAATTTGGAGACCTTTGACCCTGGCATGCTTTTCGGTGCAAAGTGGCCCACATGTGGACCCCGCTTTGACCCGAAAATGTCGTTTTTGCCCTTTTGTCCAAATTGGACTCAAGGACAGGCGTTTCTAACTATTTAATATTTTCTGAATCTAATGGTGATGTTTATTTCAGCAACCGGAGTAGTACCTGCAGATCACACTGAGACCAGAGCTACAGTTGAAGCTAGGACCCCAGGCAAGTGTACCTTGCCAAACCCTGCAGCTTTGCTACTTATCTCCTTGACTTAGTTATACATCAGTGGGAAAGTATACCTTGCCAACTTTACAATTCTTGTTGCATTTTCCTTGATTCATTATATTGCTGTGCATGCTTGACCTAGGACCGAGTGACTTGCTTAGCGTCCGATTATTAGTCGGGTGCCAACACCGTACGCGGTGTTGTGTATTGTCATCTAGAGATGGACATTCGTGACCCTTTGCATTCTCGTACTTGTCTTATCAAGTACACTATAATCCAGGACACTTGACACTATTCATGAGACAGGATCTTCCTGAGATATTCATGGTGATTCTCTATAGGATACAAGACTTGACATTGATATTATATTCCTAGACATTAGATGACTTGTGCATTAGATACGATCGTGCGTGACATGGACATGAGGCATCATGGACATGAGACATGTGATTACATTGGGTGGGGAGAGATATACAGGCTACAGGCTGACCATATATATACACCCCTATTATTGTGAGGCACAAGACTCTGAAGCCCGAGCTTGGCCCATTACTCATTATTACTGCTGCTACCAGCTCCCCGACACAGAGCTTGTAGCGACGTCAGCCTGAGTTCTAGTGCTGCTCTCATCTTGCATATCACTAGCTGGTTATTTAGTATTCCCTTATTGTTCCATCTATTACCGGAAAGACCCACAGGCTACGGGTTGATTATGTTATGCCGGCTACTCAGTCTCCCGCTGAGCTAGACCACCTCATGATATCACTCCTACCGGATCCCCTACACAGAGCTTGTAGTGGTTTCAACCTGAGTACTATTGATATTCTCTCTTGCATTTCACATAGATGGTTATATAGCTTACCCTATTTATTTCATTCTCTACTGCATTGCATTTATTTTGGCTTGTATTTTCTGTACCTTGCTGTCCCCTGAGGACCTGGATCCGGACTTTGTCCCCCGGACTAGCAGAGGAGATCCACCTAGAGTTATACAGTACAGGAGCATTATCAGGAGCAGAAGTAGGAACAGGAGCAGATACATGAGCTGTACCGACATCTGAGGACGAGATCGTATCCGAGGACTTCTCCTGAGTATTGGCTTTATATACTCATTTATTTCTATTTCCAGTTCCTTTATTTTCCAGTCTATTGCATTTATGTATCAGACTTATTCTCGGATTGTTCTCCGAGACACTTTTATTGAGATTTGTTAGTTATTCCTATTTGCATTATTCTGGCATTTGATCTGTGATTAGCTATTGTGGATGAGATTAGCATAGACTGTGATATGTATCATTGGACCTACTTATTCTTATATTACAGCTTAAGCATGTCTCGATGGATCCATTAAATTGGGTTTGTCCATCGGTGTGTGCTGCTGGCCATTATCACGCGTCTGGTCCCTCAGTATTTTGGGACTGGGGCGTGACATGGTTTTTGTGGTGGCCCATGCAGGTCTACGACTAAATTGTTCGGTTTCAACTTAGGGACCGAGCAAGCCTGCAATAAGAAAAGGATAAGTTTTTAGGATCTCATCCACTTGCTTGGAACGTTATTGATATCTATATCGGATTCAAATTAATTTCTTGACTCGTATCCTGCCTTGATTCCTGAGCACCCTTATAGTTTATTTTGGTTGCAGAGAAATGAATCCCCGAGTCGGCGAAGAGACTCATCCAGGAACACCACAAGGTGTTGTGGTTACCCACGAAGATGAAGTGACACCAGTTAGTGAAGGACCATCATCACAGCAAGCAAGTTAGCATGCCTCGAGAATCCAGGAAGATGACGTTCCACCATCGACGCAGTTGGCTCCACCAATGCCTACCGTTCCACAAGGGCAGGCTATGGACGAACAACAAATATTTTGAATGTTCTACGCGATGATGCAAGCCCATCAGAAGGTTCAGGAAGAAGCTCAGCAGATCCAAGCGGAGAAGTTCATCGATAGATTTAGCTCAGAGTTACGAAAGTTAATCAGCCCCGCTGCAAGTACCTTAGACGAGGATGTTCTTACTACAACAAGACCCATGGAGTGCGACACAAGGATAGGGTCCAGCCAGAAGCGGCCGTATGCATCAGCACCAGACCAAGCACAACAAGAAAGAGTTGCAAAGCGATCACAGATTAATCCACCACCAAGAGCAGCACCCAGAGCCTCATTCTTCCTACTTGTTACTATTGTGGCAAGATAGGCCATATTGAAAAAGAATGCAGACGCAAGTTAGGATTATGCTTGATTTGCAGAACCAGTCAACACTTCGCTAGGGACTGTTCTCAGCATCGAGAGAAAGCAGTGATGATTCATCAACCAGCCACATCAGCACCAGCCGGAGCACCCCAGGAAGAAGTTGGAAAGAGTTCTCCCATGCACCAGCCACCAGAAGCATCTCCGCAAGTACTACCTGTCTGTCCATATTGTCGCAGACGAGGCCACATAGAGAACGAGTGCAGACGCAAAAGGAAATTATGTTTAGCTTGCGGATCCAGCCAGCATTTATTAAAGAAATGCCCCGAACGTAGAGAAAGAGCGCTAATGTCACCAGCACCAACGCCAGCCTCTCCAGCATTGGAAGCACCGCAAACGAGAGTTGAAGGAGTCAGACCACCAGCCCTCGGAGGGAATCAGCCGAGGCCACCCTTGGCACCACAAGCAACACTCTTCCAACAGGCTCAACAGCAGCAAAGGAATCAACTGCAAGAACGTGAACAAGCTCCAGCAATGACTTTGGAAGACGCACAGACCCATGGAGTAGCTAATGCGCGTAATTTTTCGTAGTTATCTGTTTATAGATTTGTTTTATCTCGTACCTATTGGTTCGTGACCTCAGCCTTAATCTATGTAGTTTTGAACTGCTAATAATTTATAACCTAGAATGCTTTTATAATTGATAACCGTAGAGATTGTAGAGTCTTTTGTTAATTGCTTATTTTGTTTTATCTTTGTGAACTTGAATTAAGTTGTACCTCCTTTCATCATCATCTAGCGTACTTATATTGTTGTACTACCTTGACTTATGCTGCTATTCTATGGCCTAGTTTTGCAAGTTTATTCTTTATCGAGCTTGTTCATGACATATGTATTAGTGGACATGTACACTAATACAATTGTCTATTCAGAATCAATGTATGACGGTCTGATCAACCTTAGTGCATTTGGTTCGCTCTTCGCACGATTACTTCACGTGGATTGAGATATGTAGTTGACTAGTATACTTGCCCTCTAGATATGTCTGAGCATATCGTATCAGCTACATAACTGTACTAATACGAGCATGCGAACAAGGATTACCAGAATAGGATTTCAATCCACAATTGTCTTGACAAATCCTATTTGAATTCGTTAAACGCCTTGATCCTGATACTTCTATTATATTACCTCACCCTTGAACTCTTTATTATTGATCTTCGTCTTCCCTTATTTCGGAAAGACGAAACCTCGTGCTTGGTATAAGATTGATATATAGACAGTACTAGATATACCCCTCAGGCCGGTCGCATTGTTGATGACCCTTTTAGTTGTGATTAAGGGAATACCATAGGTGATATGTTGGTGTTAAAGACTTGAGGATTCAATAACATGATTATAAGTTGGGGCATAGCTTTATTAGATGTATAGCCTTAGATGATAGATGGGTAAATTCTAAGTTGGGTAGAGAACGCAATGTTCACTCGAGAGGAATCCTTTAGACTGTAATCAAGTGAGATTGGATAGAGAGAACCCTACCATATTTTAATTTTGAGGACGAAATTTTTATAAGTTGGGTAGATTGTAAGCCTCCTGATTTTCAGTAATTATTAATTTGGATTTTTCGTAATTTTTCGAGATTTTTTGTAATTAAAACCTAGGCCTTTGGTAATTAAATAATTTTTATTTGCTGTTAATTACTATTAAAATATTATAGAAATAATATTTTATGGTGTAAAATGGAAAATCGGACATAGGATAATTTTTCGAGAATTTATTGGACTCCGGAAACACGTTTAAAGTCCTAAAAACTAATTAATAAATAAACCGAATTAAACCCGTGCCAAACGCCCGACATTCCCATGAGAGCCGAAGCCAAGCCCAAGGAGCGTTGACCCAGCCCAAATCCTAGGTCAAACCCTAGTCCAATTTATGTATGTATAAATACATAATTCCCTAAGTTTTTCTCCACAAATAAAAAGAAAAAGAAAATTTCTAAAGATCCCAAATCCCTAATCCCCAAATCCCTAACCCTAACCCTAACCGAGCTGCCACCCTTTCCCCAGCCCCCTCCGGCGGGACTTCGGCGCCGCCTCGCCTTACCGTGCCCTGCCCTCGACGTCGCACCGTGCCCCGACCTCTTCCTCCTCCTTCCTCTGCCATCGTCCCCAACCAGCGGCCTCCCATCTCCAGCCCGTTTCCCCGCCCGACAACTCATCCTCCTCCCTCTCCTTCACTCGAGTCCGCCCGCAGCACCCCCTCACCCCGTCATCCTCTCCGCCACAGCCGACATAGCCCTAGCCCTAGCCCCGCTCGACCACCTCTTCTCCGTCTCCTCCCTCCATTCTCCCTGCTCCACCCAAGTCCGCCGTCCCCTTCCCTCGACGGACCCCGCAGCCTCCACCATCTTCAGCTGCAGCCGACCGTGTCAACTCCAGCCGGCGATTCCCTCGCCGTCCTCCTCCCGAACATCCACTCCCCGGCCGCCCCGAGCAGCCACCCTCCGACGGGTCTCCGGCAACACTCAAACTCTGAACCCTAGCCTGGACACAGCGGACACAGCAACACAAGACGCAGGACACGAAGGAGACACTCGGACACAGAAATTCAGATTTCACGGAGCCCTGTTCAGGTAGCGTTTCCTCTCACCTCGTAACCCCATTTTTGATTCCGTCAGTTGCGTCGCGTAGACTGTATGACCCTCTCGGTGCCCGTGTAACTCTCTCGGTGCATCGCGTCCTGTGGTGATCGCACACCGCGATCCAAAAACAGGAAAAATAACGCCATGTTTTACGCCAGAACTGAGTGCGTCCCGCCAAACGGGACGACTTGGTCGCACTCGGTCTTTACCGAAACATACGCGACGTTGATACGGACGTGCGAGATTTTGCAGAAGTTGATTTGGATGTGCGTGCACACCGGAATTAACGCGTATCCGCGGACACCGTCCCGTATCCGTCAGTTCTGGAATGCGCTGTAACTTTGTGTACACATGTCGGATCGAGAAGAAACTTGTGCCATCGGACTCGTAGCAATACATTGGTCCTGTGACCCAAGTTTGGTTCGATTCTGAGAACGTTGACAAAATCGTGTATCGTGGGCCCCATAGGCTCCACTTGACGGGCGATTTTGTGATCGGCTCATCGGAATCCAATTCTGGAAGTTCCGTTGGGTTCGTATCATCGTTCCTGATTTGTTGACACTGAGTTTGACGAATTTGGAGACCTTTGACCCTGGCACGCTTTTCGGTGCAAAGTGGCCCACATGTGGACCCCGCTTTGACCCAGAAATATCGTTTTTGCCCTTTTGTCCAAATTGGACTCAAGGACAGGCGTTTCTAACTATTTGATATTTTCTGAATCTAATGGTGATGTTTATTTCAGCAACCGGAGTAGTACCTGCAGATCACACTGAGATCAGAGCTACAGTTGGAGCCAGGATCCCAGGCAAGTGTACCTTGCCAAACCCTGCAGGTTTGCTACTTATCTCCTTGACTTAGTTATACATCAGTGGGCAAGTATACCTTGCCAACTTTACAATTCTTATTGTATTTTCCTTTATTCATTATATTGCTGTGCATGCTTGACCTAGGACCGAGTGACTTGCTTAGCGTCCGATTATTAGTCGGGTGCCAACACCGTACGCGGTGTTGTGTATTGTCATCTAGAGATGGACATTTGTGACCCGTCAAATCCAATACGAAGACCACATGACCCCCTTGAACCCTATGTAATTAGTTTAACCTATCATGTTCTGTGTCGATTGTAATTCACGACGCAAAATAGGGAAAAATGACCCAGTTTGTAGTTCAGAAACTGTTCCAATCACTTGTGTTCATGGCAGATTTTCTTCTAACCTAGTTAATATTTTTAAATTCTACTTAAACAATAATTTAACCAACATAACCAAGATTTGATCTCTTAAAATATTTTATTTTAATTCATTGTATGTTGTATTTTAATTGCTGTTGAAATCTGTCAAAAACTTGATTTTTTAAACCCAAAATTTCCCGAAACGGGGTGCATCCCACTAAACGAAGCGACTTCGTCGTGTGCGAATTACACCAAAAGGCGCGTATCATCAACGCGGACGTGTAGGATTTTGCGAAAGTTGATTTGGATGTGCGTGCACACCGGAATCAACGCGTATCCGTTGAAATATCCCGTATCGGCATGTTCTGACACTCATCATAATTTTGTGTGTGCTTGTCATTTTGTAACGAAACTTATACCATCGGATTCGCAGTGTTACGCTGGTCCTGTGACCCAAGTTTGGTTCGATTCTGAGAACGTTGACGAAACACCTTTTGTGGGCCCTACGGTTTTACTTGACGGACGATTTCATGATCGGCTCATCAAAATCCAGTTCTGGATGTTCCGTTGGGTTCGTACTATCGTTCTAAACTCGTACACACTAATTTTGACAAATTTGGAGAACTTTGTCTCTGGCATATTTTTCGGTACGAAGTGAGCCACATGTGGACCCCACTTTGACCATAAACTGGCATACCTGTCCCTGTGTCCAAATTGGACTTATGGGAAGTCAATCCTAGCTATTTCAAGTATTCTGAGAATAATGGTGATATTTGTTTCAACATCTGGAGGCATATCTGAAGATTCCACTTATATCGGAGTAACTAACGGAGCGTAGAACCCAAGCAAGTGTACGTTGCCAACTTGCAGTAGATCTTGTGATATTATTTGCTTGAGTTATTTCTATATACTTCTGTATTGTACATGTTTAACCTATGACCGTTAGACGTTGCTTAACGTCCGAACAAGATTCGGGTGTCGACGCAGTACGTGTAGTCGTGTAACATCACTTAGAGAGTTGATACCACGATCCTATATATTTTTACGTGCTTGCTTTACCAAGTACGTCATACCATATGTCACTACCATATTTTCTAAAAAATAATATTTTGGTAATTTTATTATTTAATTAAATATTGGACATATTGTATAATTATTTATTGTATTATTTAATTATTGTTAGATGTTAGTTTATTATTTTTGACTTGTGTTAGTGAACCTAACTAGTTTAGTTTAGACTCATGGACCAACATGTATTAATTGTTAAAATTGAGCCCAACTAGAAAGCCCATTGATTAGGAGGATGATTAATTTAATTAAACCATTAGACTAGAACCTTCCCTCATTAATTATTTTTTCATGAGAGGCCCCAAGGGGTATAATGGACATTATATAGTAGCTTGAGGAAGGGGCAAGGGGGGCTATTAAAAGAGGGGGGAAAGTTTCTCTCTCCTCTTTTTATTTGAAATCTAGATATAGAATTTCCCTCAAGCAAATTCCCACATTCCTAAATTATTTCCCTACCAAATTTCATTCCAATTCCTTCCCAAATCACCATTGGAGACTAGTGGAGTAAGGATCTATAAGGAGAAAGCAAGGATCTACAAAGAGGAGCAAGGATCTACAAGTTGAAGGCCAATTTCATCACACTTGGAGGTTGCATTGGGAATTCATCTCCCAATAGGTATAATTTAGTTTTTTCCCTTAATTTAGGTTCTAAATATGAGATTTAACCATGAGAAATCAACCCATATGCATAGGCTACCAATAGGATTTGGATTTGAGTTCATAGGAGGCCTATTGGGAAAGTTATGGTACTTTTTGTGTCAATTTTGGTAGAATTCTGAGATTGACACTTGTTGTGTTTGTCAATTGGTCCTATATATCAATTTGGCATATATTTGTGTGTTTGGGACTAGTGTCGTGTCCATAATTGGGTATGTGTAGGTCGTATCCCAATAATTTGGTGATACGTGTTGATTTTAGGGTTTTTTTCTCTGACACGGGACTTTGTGCATGTCACATTTTGACATGGACACGTAGTTATGTGTTTGACTCTTCGTATTATTCATAAATTATATATTAAACTTACTTGTGTCCTTTGGGGTACGTTTGGTTGTATGGTGGACTCGTATCGCAAGCGTATCATAGATCTAGTGTGATACGGGTGCGATACACTCCACGTGTTGGTTGCATTTCATTTCTAGATCTAATTCCTATTATTCTTAATCATTTATAATAAATATATTTATATGTATGTATATATATATATTGTGTATATATATATATATATATATATATATATATATATATATATATATTATATATATATATATATATATATATATATATTGTATATATATATATATATATATTGTATATATATGTGTGTGTGTGTGTGTGTGTGTGTGTGTGTGTGTGTATATCATATATCTATATACCTATATATATATATATATATAACTATACTTCTATATATATAATAGCTATTAAATAAGTTATGTTATATATATATGAGTTATGTTAAACTAGTATATATGCACGTGCTTTGCACGTATCTTGGAGTGGATGATGTTGATGAGTTGATTTAACTTTGTTGTTTTTAATTATATAGGTTAAGAATTCAACCCTTCAAATTCTGTGGGAACATCTTAGAAGATTTAGCAAGTAGTATGAACCCTTCGATTTCCGTAGTATATTAATGAATCTCTTAAATGGTTATCAGTGGAATTTATTGTAGGTATTCTTTTAATTAGTAAATATATTGAAGGGTATTTTTGGCAAGAAAACTTCCACGGTGAAGCCTACTTTTGGCATTATATAGTAGAATATATATATATATATATATATATATATATATATATATATATATATATATATATATATATATATATATATATATATATATATCATCTCATATACGTATATACGTATACACACACACATATATATATATATATGTGTGTGTGTGTGTGTGTGTGTGTGTGTGTGTGTGTGTGTGTACGTATATGAGATGATATATATATATATATATATATAGCTATGTGCTTATGATATATCTAACTATATGTATACAATTGTGGATATGTATATATATATATTTGGATGAGAGTATATATATATATAGTTGGTGTATATTTAGTGTATATATGTGTGTGTTATTGTTAATAGAAGTGGGGGGCTCGACACTAATTAGCAGCAGCAGCAGCATTAGCGACAGCAGCAATAGCAAACAACAACGACAGCATTAGCGACAGCAGCATTAGCAACAGCAGCAACAACAATAGCAACATCAACAACAGCATTAGCGACAGCAGCAACAGCATTAGCAACAACAGCAGCAAATGCAAGCTCAAGGGAGCAGCAGCGTGTATCGAGGAGGGCTAACACGTTGTAAGTTAGCTAGTTGGGTTAGTAGTATATGCATTGTTAGTTTAATAGTTAGTCAGATGTGGGTAATAGGTGGTAACTATACATATATCTATGTATGGTGAGGTATTAGTAAGTATCTATATATATGATAAGGTTTTTAGTTAGATTCTTAAACTATATATATTATAAGTATTGTATTATATTGTATTAGTATGTTATATTTAGTAGCTAATTGATTAACATATATTTAAGTTGAGTGTTAGCTACAAAGGAGGTTTTGGACAATTACCTTGAGAAACCAAGGTAAGTGTCAAGGTATTGAGGATACCCAAGGTTTTGGGTTTGGGTATCAAGATGGGAATTTAGTAGTGCGATACCGCGTTGGTTCAAAACCAAGGTATCCATTTAGTATTTGTAATTATGATTTTTATATTTAATATTATTTCGATATATATATATGATAATTCATATCTCTTGTTTGCGTATCTTGCAATACGGTATCTTAGTATCATAGATTTAGCATGTATGACCTAGTTTAATAGTTTATGAACCCAACATCATTAAGATATACTCATTATCACGCCCCAGTCCCAAAATACGTAGGACTAGGAACACGTAAGCATGCCAGCCGTATGGATATGACAACTCCAATATATGGAAACCATAACACATACGTACACTGTAATATGAATATCAATCCACAAGTGGTTTAAAATGTATCACAAGTCACAGGGTACAATCTAAATCTCATCCCCAGAAAATCAATATAAATGAATGACCAACATCTATATAACTAGATCTCAACATAAGTATCTAAGGATGATAGTTGGATGGAAACAAATACACTACCAACTCGAATAGAAAAGTACAGCACAATAAACACAATGCAAGAATACCAGCTAACAATCATGGGCTCGGAGAGAAGACATCCTCGAAACATATGTAACCATCCGAATCTGCGCTCCTGCAAATACTTAAGAACAAATACACCTGGCAGAGGACCATGTCCTCAGAGGGACATAACAAGATACAGAAAAGTGAGCCAACTTGAATACAGTAAACATGCATATAATTTGAAAATAAATAAGTACGTTGTACAAGACAATCTATATGAATGCAAATGAGGACAACTTTTCGACGTATGGACAAGGGTAGGCTACTCGATCTACCTCACAACTCACACACCCGTCAATGGACATCAGAAATCGATATACCGCGGGGGTAGCGACCAGCGAGACTCCAGAAATCGACATACCGCGGGGGTAGCGACCAGCGCGACACACGCCCGTAGTGCGAACTATATACTACGGTTTACCAGAGTGGTTAAAAGCCCATACGCCTAATGATTGTCTTCTCATGATACTACGTGTCAAGTGTGTGTCAACATATCTAATATATAGTAATGACTGAAAGAGAACTACACATGCAAGAAATATACAGAAATGCAATGAATATACAAAAATATAAATAGCATGCAAAAGTACTGTAACACAATTTGGCAAGGTACACACAGGATCAGAAGTTATGGTCGCAGAACAAATATCTTCTGATTTTGAAATAATATCACCAACGTTCCCAGAATAAGCAAAATAGCTAAAAAGCACTTCCCTTTCGTCCAATTTGGACACAGGGGCAAAACAGTAATTTCGAGTAAAAGTGGGGTCCACGTGTGGCCCACTTTGCACCGAAAAATGTGCCAAGGGTAACAGTCTCTAAATGGGACAAACTATAGGTCAAACAACTCTAAATGTCAATACGAACCCAACGGTATGCCCAAATGTGGATTCCGATGAGCCGAACACAATTTTTTTTCTAAAAAGTCAACTGTGGGGCCCGCCACTTGGTGACTTGGTCAACCGTCTCAGAATTGCGTAAAAATTGGGTCACAGGACCAGCGCGTTACCACGAGTCCAGTGGCGCAAGTTTTGTCGTAATCTGACAAGCGTGCACAAAATGCGCGCGACTTCCACAAAAGTTGCGATACGGGTTGTGTAAGGGGATACGGGCTGATTCCGGCGCGCACACGCGTCCGAATCAGTTTCCACAAATTTTTATGTGTCCGGTTACGCTACGTGCATCGTTCGGTATACTTGGTACATGGTGGTGCGGTCCCGTTTGGCAGGACGTGCTCCGTTTTACAACTTTTGGAAATCTGGGAAAAGTGGGTTCGCGGGGTTTTGTGACGAATTTAATTCTGTCCACAGCAGTTAATAATCTAGGGTTATTTAACAGAAATTAAACTAGGTCAAGTGGTCTATGTAGCGCCCCGTTCTCCCGGTGCGGAGAGCGCGGCTAAGAAATACAAGACGGTATCGTTCGATCGGGATAGATTGAATTAAGAACTCGTCCTCGTTATGGATTTATTTCTTCGGAATCGATTCCCATATTCAGTGGACCGTGCCCCAAGGATCGGCTTAGCGGCAGAGTCAGGAGGGACTTCTCCGCTGCTATCTTTTATTGCCTCGGTTTTCGATGTCGCTTGTTGCTTTCGTGCTTTGAGTTGGTTTTGGGATTTGCTTGTTTTCATTGAACGGTTTCGATGGTTTTCATTGTTTTCGTTCATTGACTTGCACTTCTATTCCGAGATTGGAAAGAGAGGAAGAAGTATTAATTGAGCTGTTCGTGTGCAGGTGAACGAGCAGTAGGCGGCTTACGAGCGGAGTCGTGAAGCGCCTTTTTCCTTCTTCTTTCCAAAATCTAAGTGAGTGGCTACCAACCCGATTAGCTAGCCTGCTTCCAAGCTTCACTCCCTTGCCCCGATCAAACGATACCAAGTAATAATAAAAGAAACCAAGATAAAAGAGAATAGACTTGGTACTTATGCTTGTCAATGAAACTTGTGAACGGTTATATCTTTGCATGCTTGTTCGTTCATAATGTTCATCAAATGCATAGATACAAGTTTAAACGTATATCCTGATGCATGAATATAACGTAGTTGCAATGTAAACGAATCATGCAATGTTGCTTATCTTGTTCACGTGCCTCAACTGCATCAACGTTAACGTGCCACGAACGATTGATCACGGACAACTTGTGCACAAGGTAACGGGTTCCGCGGACGGTCGCTGGGGCACTGGCACCGATCCGGTCCGGGCGGAACTTCACGATAGTCTCACGTGCAAACCGGATGGCGTGCAGCGCCTCACGTGCTTCGTTGCACACCATCCTCGTTCAAAGGCTAAACGGTCCATTATGGCTCCTAGCCAGTGATCCCAACGTGTATATTTAAACCTGTTGCATACTAACTTGTGTCTTCGTGGCAGGGAAGGCATGGTAAGTATTGTGCAGGTAATTCAGACGGACAGGTAAAATCCACCGAACGGTGGCACGTTCATTTCAGTATAATTCTATATGCTGCTTACTTGTAAATGAACTAAGGCAAGATAGAAAACCACAAAAATATGCATGCTTCACTAAACAACGTGTTGATTGGTATAGTTCGGCTAGCTCGCCTTCACCAGCATATTTCGATATGCTGACCCTCGTTGAAACAGGTTCTCCACACCAAGACGAACCGAGCGAGGAGCCGAAGTCGTCTTCCCGATCCAGTCCAACTGTTGGCGCACCTTCACCGCGCCCTTGAAGAATTTTAAAGTCCGAAGCTGCAACTCTTCATACACAAATGCAGCTCCGTGGCAAAGCCGTCCTCCAGCCAGGAGGTCTTTATCGTTTTGAGTTTATAAAAGGATGTAATGTACAGGACTGCTATCTCATTTTGAGTCATCTCTTTTGTAAGCCGTTCGGCATACTAGCTAACTCGTTCAAGAGTTTGTAATAGATGTTCATTATCAATAAAGAGAACTTTTCTATGTTTCAAATCTGTGTTTCAATTTATCTGCGTACTCTGAATATGTGCTTGCTATGCAAATCATTAAAGCCTTGTGCGGGCGCAACTCCAGGCCCGCACGGCGGTCACGATTCGGGGGACGCCTCAAGTGATTCTACGGAATTGGGTCGTGACAGTCTACGCATACCAAAAAGAATCACCGAATTCGGATCTTTGTGGTGGGAGATACGAACTCGACAACATGAGTGGTCACCGCAGTTTTCTGCGTTCCCAGAATTGGGTATGTTTGCGCCAACTTTGGCGCTATTTTTGCCTATGGGTACACGTTGTTCGAGGTCTGCTATCATACAGATATGGAAGAGGGTTAAGGGGTGAGCATACCGGTGAAGACGGGGTGGCGTTTGGTTGAGCGAGTCGGCGGAAAACAAGTCCGGAACGCAGGTACCTCGTTGTGGAAATCTGCAGTGCGCGGGGTCGCGGTCGTCGGAATTTGTTTGGACGACCTGGCGGGGTTCTCTGGCTGCGATGGCGGCGATCTCTAGGTCTAGATGAGAAGAGGAGGGTCTGGAGGTTTTAGGTTTAGGGTTT
This sequence comes from Iris macrosiphon, assembly GCA_036927795.1. NCBI lineage: Eukaryota > Viridiplantae > Streptophyta > Magnoliopsida > Asparagales > Iridaceae > Iris > Iris macrosiphon. The sequence continues at coordinate 48,484,409 of JAYESA010000010.1, forward strand.
TGAGAAATTATATATATATATATATATATATATATATATATATATATATATATATATATATATATATATATATATATATATATATATATATATATATATATATATGAATAGGGAGAGAGGAGAGAGAGTTCGGTTCGCGGGTCTTAAGGGAAGTGGGCGGGTCTGCAATAGGAATTTGCTTAAGGGAGTGCTGCTTGCTAATGGAAGGTGGCGTTGGTGGAATTGGAAAGGAATAGTTTGCTGCATAGGTGGTTGCTTTGGTTTGCTTAAGTTTTGCTAAAGTTTGCTTTGGTTATTAGTTATCAGTAATAGTTATTATTATTATTATTAGTTTATTATTATTTGTTTATATTTTCTTTTCTTCTCTTTTTCTTTTTCTTTTAAAAAAAAATATATAAATATATATATATATATATATATATATATAAATATATATATATATATATATATATATATATACTCATAAGAAAATTCTAGATTATAATAATGCACGCCGTTAGGCTAGCAACTGCTCAAGGGGTCTCCTACATGAAATAAATTCCGAAAAATTTCTGATGGTCCCATAAATCCTCTAAGTGCACCAACACCTAAAATAAAAATTATTAAAAATCTATTTCTCCTAATTAGCCACTAATTACTACAATTAAATTAATAATTAATAATTAAAAAGGTATATACGATTTATAGGAATAGGGGTTTTACATTCTACCCAACTTATAAAAATTTTGTCATCGAAATTAAAATTAAGCCGCGGTAGAAAGTCAAGGGTGGTATAAGATTTGCATTGTTTAAAATGCAAGGCTAGGTTTAAAGGAGTGGACGATGTTGCGCGTTGCACATCCCGAAAAATCATGAAAAATTCACATGAGCGAAAAATAGGTTTCTTCATGTGTCATGTCCAACGGTGTGGACACCTAATGCTCTTTTGCATAAAGCGCCCAATAATTGAAAAATTGCACAAAGATGAGAACTGGATGATGGGCACGTCTAGGACAAGGATGTGGAATTTGTAGGAAGGCAGTGACTAGTGAAGCGCTCCAATTATCGAAGCAATGGTAAGGTGTGCTAAGTGATACCATGTTGTAAAACTAAATAAAAATACCGTGTTCTATTTCTAGGTGGATTCGAGCTAGCTTCAGTCTTACTAAGCCAAGTAGGTCCAATTTTGGGTGAGAGTTTTACAATCTGCCGAACTTAAAATTTATC